>PVLD010009292.1:0-77854 GCA_004027595.1 Dinomys branickii
AAAAAAAAAAAAAGAAACTAAAAAAAAAAAAAAGAATCAAACATATAACAGACATTTCTATATACATTTTTTGAGAACTTGTTTGGTCCATGTTTAACAACTGGTAAAATCAGTACACTTCCTTTTGTTTCTCATAAGTTTGTTTATCTCTCTGGCTCTAGTGAACCCGTTATACTCTTGGTCCTAGTGAACACTTTTTACTCTTGGCTCTAGAGAACTTGTTTTACAAAGCTGCAAGTTTTACACCTGATGATTTCAATAACAATGCATCTCTGTAATTAATATTGATACTATCAATACACCGCTCCCCCTTTCAGGTGCACAAAGAGAAGTGCCCCTTCACCCATTATTTCTTCTTACCCCAGTCCCTGTTCAGGCACCATATGCTGAATTCTGCACAGTTCTCAAATTTCCTGGAGGAAAGGATGGTGAAAGGGTGGAGAAGTAAAGATAAGAGACAGAACGTTGAGGTCAGGTGGAGCCTTCCCTCTGGCTGGAAGGAAAGGAGCTTCTCAGCCACTGTAACCTCTCAGGAAGTTAATGTCAATTACACACCCTCCGCCTAGCAACTTTGCATGTGAGCCTGAGCACCTCACTTTCTCAGAGCGGGAAGAACTTGTTTTCATGGCTTGTGTCAGGAACACTTTATTTTCAGACCTGCCTTGCCTCACCCTGGCTCATGTGATCAATTTCCAGCTTTAGCTTCTCCTCACAGTGATGGGAAAATATTTGCTCTTTAAAGTTCAGCTGTTCCTCAAGACATTTATTTCCAAGTTGTGGTAAAAGTGTTTTGGCAATGTGTGAAAGCAGAGCTCATATAAATTTCCAGACTATTCCAGGGCTACACTGACCAATACCTTATGCTTTCTTTCCTTTTTATTCCAGAATTAGCTAAATAATAAGACAATTTCTGTAAATCACATGACGATGATTTGCAATGATTAGCTATTTTACAATTTTCCTTCTTCTGGTGAATTCATTATTATAAGGAGAATTCTTGGACAAAACATTTATCCATCACTAGTAAATCACCTTGTTCTGCCCCCATGTACAGTGTCAGACATAATCCTCATTGGTCCTGCCTCTTGCAGTTTATGACCTAAATAAGTCACCTTGATGCTTTATTTCCAATTTTATTTCTTTCAGGGACTAGAAAAACATTAGTCATACATTAAGATATGTTGGCTTAAACTTGTTTTATATTGTATTGCTGTAAGTTAGGAGAATTTATCTATTTTGTTATACTGCCGAATGTGACATTTGCTATCATTCTATAAGTATTTAACATGTTTCCCTAGGGCAAACTGGGAAGAGAATTTCAAAATTGTATTGTTAAACCATGGGCTGATTATGATTTTAACCACCTTAGGTTTAGGGTACATTTTAGCTGTCCATTATATTCACATGCTATCTACCTGTCAAAGCTGAAAATGATCTTTTAAAATTTTTATTAGTTTCAGTTCTGAACCGTGTAGTAAAAATCTAATTTTCTCTTAGTAATCCTATTGCCAAAATAAGTCTCACAGCTTTGCTAACAATTTTTATTAACAGCATTTATGATATCAGCATTCATAAACTGCGCCCCCCAGTCATGTATTTATTCATCTATTTGCCATTTATTTTCAAGATAATGATTTTTAAAATATGCCAAGAAGAATAAGAAGAAAAATTCTACTTCCTCCTCGTTAAAAATGTTCATGCATTTAAATATTGAAAGTACAAAATCATTTATTTATCTCCTCTTGTATATGTATATTTCTCTTAAACCAGGATATATATTAAATCTTGTATTTGCATATGTAAAGAATAAACGTTTTGAATATGGATTTGTCCAGGGTCAAAGTTCCATTTGAAATACTTTTAATGCAAATAACTGCTTTTAAAAGTTTTTGAAATGACAGTTATTAAACATTTAACAAATGAGTACCTATTTTTCTAACCAGTTGAATTAGAGAAGAAACTATGACATGTTTTCATTTTTAAGATTTAATATATAAAGAGACAAGAAAATAATTTCACAGCAATATATAAAATGCTTTGTGTGTAAAAATTCTCTGAAAGTACAATAGAATTATTAAACCTGCCAGGGTAAATAAAGGAAAAATTCACAAAGCAATGACATTTGTGGTATTTCTAAAGCATAAATGTCTTTTCAATAAGAAGTCAAAGGGTTGCACTACAAAGCTTTCCAGACAGAAGTAAGGGCTTTAGCTGAGAAGAAGAGGAGGTTGGAGTAATCAAAAGTTTGCCATTAGGTCAGACTTTTTCAAATCTTGAGTACTTACATTAAAATTTTAGTATAGTTGCAGTGGAAGTTGAGTACTTAAAATAAGATTAAGAAAATTCAAAGTTAGAAGTATTGACTGGGACTGAATCATGAAAGGCCCGTTTCTTGCTGTTCAAAGTGTTTGAATCTTAAACTGGAAATGATAAAAGATCAGAGAAGATATAAAGTATGTAAGCAAACTATGTTTCAATCCTAAATTATCAAGCAGATAAATACTATTGCTAGCTGTTGATTTCAAATGTTTTGTGTAAAGAGAATAGACAATGTCATTTCTCTTTTATATTTTCATCAACTCCTTCTACATCTGTGTGTTCTTTATCATGGGAAATCATAACTGTCATATGATATGGCTTCCATTTCGAACACTGTTTCAAATATTTGGTACATGCTCTGAAAGAGTATCCAGAGTGCTTCTATAAACCTGTGTGTACATGAGAGGGACACAGTTTGGAATAATGTATGATACTTTTATAGTGTATGGGGTTCTGGGTGATGTTTCAATTCATGTGTACATCATGTACTCACCAAATCAGGTTAATTAGCATTTCCATCTCTTTTACATATCTCTACATTTAATAGTCATTTTCAATTATCTGCCATAAAATGTTTATCTTCTGCCCTTGAAGGACATTTCAAGTTTTCTTAGTACATGTTTGCAGCACATGATGATGAAATTCACTTTAAAGAGTATGTATATGTACTCAGCATAACTTGATTCTATTTTATATCCTTTTCTCTTCCTCCTCACCTCTGTCCCTTGTCTCTAGATCCCTTTTCCCCATTTTCATTATTCATATTATTTTCTTTTAGTTCATATTGTGCCATATTATTGCATTCATTGTGGGTAGATAGCACATGACATGTTTCAAATCTTTTACACCCACTCTCCATCCCTCACCTCACTCTACTGGTCCAATTCTCATTTGCACAAGATTTACCTCCCTGTTTTCTTTGGCCAATCTCTGAAATGCTCTTTATTTCTGCTTTGCATCTTTATGGCACAAAATAGAAAAGCTTTTCCAGATATATAGATATGGCTTTAAGATAATACTAAAATACCGATAATGTGAGGGTTTCTACTAATTTTAAATCTTGATAAATCAGTCCCAGAAGAATGATGGGGGTCCAGTGAACCCAATCAGGCCACCAGGAAATGAAGGTGACCTCTTTCCATTTATATTTATCCATGACCATACCTGACTGATTAAAGAAGTAGCAGCATTCCTTTCCCAGCATGGCGCAGGTACCACATTTTTCAGTTGTTAATATGTCAAAAGCTCAATGATTTTGGAGGACCATGGCTGCCAATGCTCTAGTTTTGATAAAAGGTAACAGAACCTGTGACCTCCTCGCTGGCATTAGCAAGTTCAGCAGATGCCTTAGTAAAAGAGAGGAGTAGCTGTCCCAATACTTCCAGCTCCCATGCCAATGGCCATTAAGAGGCATATGCCTGTCAGGACTAAGGCAATCTGTACTGCCCTTTGGGACATTTGTGGTTTTGGGGCATGACGTGCGGTCCTGTTATGGTTTGAGCCTCAGTGCTCAGGGTGACCTGTGCAGCTGGCCAGAGTGCAAGAACCCTGCCAAGTGGATGTAAGATGGGTAAATGTCCCCTGGCCACAGAAAAAGAAACTGGGGAGGGCAAATGAGTGTTGAGGTACCTGGACCAGGAAGGAAGTGTTTGCAAGAGGTTAAGTTTTCCATCATAGAGGCAGACTGAAAGGGATTAAGGTGGTAGATGTAGGAGACATTATTAGGCCAGTGGTGTTTTTGAGCCAGACATAGAAGGCCCATGGTTTTGGTCTTAGTGTTAGCTTAGAGTGAGGGGACATTTAGGGTAATAGGTTAGGCCATATATTTATGCTGTTGGAAGGGTAGACAGAACCAGCAGCTAGAAAGGTTTGTGGCATTGAAGGTTTGAGTTATGTTTTTGACAAACTGGAAGATATTATTGAGGAGTGGAAGTAGAGAAGTCAGGGGAAGAGAAGGAGGAGAGGAGGAAATAAGGTGAGTGAGAGAGTTGAGAAGCAGTATAGTGCGTGGTTGTCTTTTTTCTTTTTCTTTCTTTCTTTCTTTTTTTTTTTTTTGTCTTTTTGAGACAGGGTCTTGCTATGCAGTTCAGGCTGGCCTTGAGCTCACTTGTAGCCCAGGTTGGTCCTGAACTTATAACGATCCTCCTGCCTCAGTCTCCCAAATGCTGGGATTACAGGCATGAGCCACCCTGCCCAGCTAGTAATACCAGTCTTAAAGATGTTTTAATTTTTGCTGAACTCAGCCCAGCCTGTGTGTGGTTGCCTTTTGTGAAGGGTCTGGAGTAGGCCACCCTCATAGCTGGTTGATCTGTATTTCTAAGTCCCCAAGTATGGCTTTGGGAAAAGGATAAGAAAGTGTCCAGTTGAGAACTCGTGAAATTTCAGAAGTATTGTTTTGATGTATAGGTGACCTAAAGGCGTGACCACTTATCTGAGTTTTTCTAAAAATTACTAGGTAAGCGAAGACCTATTGTTATGGTTGATACATTGTGTCAACTTGGGGAGTCTAGAGGTTTGGCTAAGTCAGCAATTGTAAATCTTGAAGTAAAAAGGACATGCCCTTACCCTTCTGGGATGTTTATTGTGTTAATTTGGAAAGTTTAAAAGGTTAACTATGTGACTCAGAAGGGAGCTGGGGTGCTTACTTTATATCCATCCTGAGCCTGTGGAAGAGGAAGGCATGGAGATTCTGTGAGTGCTACACGCCCCCTGGGTGGGGGTAGGCTGTTTGCAATGTAAGGCAAGAGAGGAGGCTGCTTGCAGCCATTCCTCCCTTTTGCTGGTTGCTTTTGCTGTACTCTGCTGCCATGAAAAGTTTGCCCTCTGCCATGTGCCACTCTGCCTCTGAACCAGCCAAGTATGGACTGAAACCTCCACAAACTGCAAGCTAAATAAACCTTTCCTTCCTGCATTTTTGGTGTTGGGTATTTTGTTTCAGCAAAGAAAAAAAAGTAACCAAGACACCTATCATTTCACAATCCCAATGGGAACAATGATGTTGGGCAAGGTCAAGGTAAGGAAGATAGTTTGTGTTTTGTGGGCAAATTATAGTGTGCAGGGGTGCACATTTGAGCGTATCTTTCTTTGCAATAATTAGATGAGGCAGGAATTTCTAGCAAGCAATAGGGGATGTTGAGTGTAAGAGGACCTGTAGTTCAGTTTTGCTGGGCTAAGAGAGTTTTATTTCCTTTGTGAAAGTGAACAGATAGGCAGAGTTTGAAGAGGCTGAGGTATAAGAAGGAGGCCAAGGGACAAACAAAATAAGGGCACAGACAAAGAAAAGCATCATAATGGGAAAACCAAAGCCAGGCAAGTGAGTCTAAAACAGGCAATGGAAAGAGGACAGTCTGATGACCATTATACTATATAGGAATAGGAAGGCAGTTTTGTGTGTAATATTATAGTCTTTTGGTGAAGTGATCCAGAGTCTGACGGTGAATGGAAGGATGAGCAGGGTAAAGGGGATCAGAAAGCAGACCGGGTAGCAATACATAGGTTAGTTTGGAAGCCTATTGGGGATTTTGGTGAAGTGAGGGGCCGGTGGGTGAAAGGAGTTGTGATAACCACTCTGAGGATGTGAATTGGGGGTTGTCAGAGTCACTGGGGCACTGTTTAAACTTGGTGATGTGAAACCAGGAGGAGAATCTGGCAACACTGATCACTGTTGGTGTTATGAGGGTGACTATGTATGGTCCCATCCACTTGGGCTGTATTCTTGTGGGCTTAGAAGATTTGAGAAAGATTAGGTCTCTTGGGGAAAGGCGTGTGTTTTGGCTTGGTCCATGGCTGGCTGTGGGAAACATATCAGCACGTTGGTGGAGGAGGCGTCTGAGGAAGGAGTGTATAGGAATGTAGTCTGCCAGAGGAGGAAGGCAGTATGAGGCCAGGAGACCACTGAGTAAGAATGGTCTCCTGTACATGAGCTTGGAAGGGTTTAGAAAAGTGGGTGCATGAGGGAGTCCCCAGAACCAGGTAAGAGCAAGGGGTAGGCATTGAGGCCAAGGCTGTAGGAGCTCTATGATAAGTTTTGTGAGTTGTGTTTTGATTAGACCACTGACCTTTTGTTTTACTGAGGATTGTGGATGGTATGGGATGTGTAGATGCCAGGTGACATGTAAACTGGAAAACACCTGCTGGATGATTTGAGAGGTGAAAGCCCATCCATTATCTGATTGGATATTTTGAGGAAAACCAAATTGCAGAATAATTTCTTGTATAAGAACCTTAGAGACTAATCAGTGGTTTCCTAGGCAGTGGGAACAGCATCTGTCCACCTGAGAAAATACAGACACAGACAAAGGTGAGAAGGTATCTATAGGCCTGATGGCGAGTCATGTGTGCAAAGTCCATTTGCTAGTCCTCACCTGGAGCATATCCATGAAATTTTTGGGTAGGAAAAGAAGGAGGAGTTAGGTGTCCCTGAGGTGAGCTTTTGGAACAGAGTTGGCAATTGTGAGTAATCTGATGGATGATGGTTTTTAGAGAAGGATGTGTAACAGCTGGATATAGGAGCTTTTTTAGAGCTTGGGTGCTGACATGAAAGCATTTGTGCAAAATTTTGATGATAGATAATGCCTGCACATCAGGAAGAAGGATTTTTAGACCTTCGAAAATCCACTCCTAAGGGTTTTACTTTTAGATAGGCCTATGTAGTAGCTGGAGTTTCTTGGCTAAGTATTGAGGTATTGGCAGAGTGGGTGAGATGAGAGGTAGAAGATGGTAGGGATATTGGTGTTCTGCCACTAATTTAGCCTGTGTGTCAGCGAAAGCAATACCCTGACAAATGGGGTCTAATGATGTCTGGTGCCCCCTAAAGTGGGTGACAGGTACCTGTCTCAGAAGCTGTGCTGCTTATAGTAATTTGAGGATGAGAGGGACATTGATGATGGAGGTCTCTTGAGTATTGATTAGGCCCCTTTCTTGCATGAGAGTGTATGATACTAAATGTGTATTTGGAGCCAGTATAGATATTTATGGCTTTACCTTTGGTCAATGTGAGGGATCATATGAGAGCTACAAGGTAGCAGTGGACTAGACAATAATTTTGGAATTGTTGATTTTGGCATATCCTGTCCTTTTTTGGGTGTTTGCATTGGTTCGGCTGCCATCTATGAACCACATGTCAAAGGCCACAGGAAGAGAGGTGTCATGAATGTAGGGAAAAGGAGTTGAAGTTATCTGTAAGATTTAAACACAATCATACTAGGGACCCTCATGAGGTACGGAGTAAAGTGGCCAGGTTGAGGGGGCTCCTAGAGGATATAGTAACTGAGGCATCTTGCATGAGTGCTGATGGGCCTGTTGTAGGTGAGAAGGGGTCAATAGGATGTGGAGTGTTTTTTGTGTTATGAGCTCATTAAGGTGAAGTGGTGAATAGACAGTGATTGCTTTTCCTAAAGTGAACGTTTTTGCTTCCCACGTTAATGTGGATGTTGCAGCAAGGGCTGAAGACAGAGGCCCATCAACATATTGTGTTGTCTAACTGCTTTGAGTTATATGCTACTGCTTGAAATGAAGTCCCTTTTCTCGTCCTAGAGCTCCCACAGCATTATAGCCATGAAAGGTTCTATATAGAACGAATGGTTAGAAGAGTAAGAGCTGGGGCTTTTGTGAGAGCCTCTTTTAACTTGTGAAATGAGGAGGGTATAGGGGTAGTGGGATTCTCACAAGGAAACTTTGGATGCTTTATAGAGGGGTTGGGCAAGGGTTGCAAAGTTGGGAATCAGGAAGCCAAATAAATTGGCTAAGCCAAGAAAAGATAAAATGTGTTGTTTCATAATTGATGCCTGAAGGTCACAGAGAGGGTTTTGCAATCTGGAGTGACAAAATGAATGGTGGGCATGAGAATAAGTCCAAATATTTGACTTTTTCTCATGCTATCTGAGCTTTGATGGGGGATACCCAATATCCACAACTTGAGAGGAAGTTGAGGAGAGTAGCTGTATGTTTTATAGCTGGGGCATATGATTGGGAGCAGAGAAAAAGGTCATCATTATACTGAAAGGGAGTGCTGGGTTTGAGATTGAGACTTGCAAGATTAGCAGTAAGGGCTTGGCTAAAGAAGTGAGGGCTATCTATGAGCCCTTGAGGTAGGATTGTATATGAGAGCTATAGGGACCTGAGAGTATCTGGTTCTGTCCACATGAAATCAAAGAGATCTTGACAGTCAGGGTGTAGCAGTATAGTAAAGAATGCATCTTTAAGGTCTAGGACTATAGAGTGGGAAGCGGATGGGGATTATGGGAGAGCATAGCGTAAGGGTTAGATACCACTGTATGAACTGGTGTCACAATTTCATTGACAGCTCTGAAATCTTGAACCTAACAGTAGCAGCGATTGGGCTTGATGGTTCTGTTGTCCCTATCTATCATTGAAGACATGGAAGGCTAAATTAAGGAGATCTCCCTGTGGGGTCTGAGGGCCAATCTCTATCTTTTTAAATGCTGTCCATATGTCAGGGGCGCATTGAAAAATAAAATGGGAATTAATGAGGGCTATACCCTCAGGGGACTGAGGACCTACATTAGTGTACTTGGTTAGGGTGTTAGTAAGGTGAGAGAGGAACTCAGCAAGGTTTTCATCAGAATATTGGGTCTGTTCATGAAGTTTATGAAAATTAGTTGGCTTGTGAAATATCTTGGTAAGGCCCATGATTATGTAACTACTCACTATATTTATGCACTGTGAGCCATTATTTCCCTTATAATCTCAGTGTGGGTCCACATTTGGCTGAGCAGTAACCCTAGAGAATGGTCAGGATTAGTCTGGTGTCTGTGGTCAGCTTCAGCTTGTGTTGCTTCCCATAGCTGAACTTTTGTTGAGGGGAGAGGGTGGCTGTGAGGATGATACAGAGGTTTTGTAATGTAAATCATAAGAATTAACCACAAATTATATAAATTTTTCATATAGTTGTGAGGATCTGCAGAGAAAGAGCTCCATCTGTGAGAGATTTGAGAAAGATTCGAAAGGGTAAAAATTCGAAAGGGTAAAGAGATAGAGACTGAGGACATGTATGAGAACCGGTGCTTCTGGGCCAGCCTATCATGGAGAAGGAGGAGGAGTTGAGGCTGAAGAGGGGTCAGTTGACCACAAGATGGCAGCTTGCTGGAATAAGATAGCAGGGGGTGCCATGAGATAGAGGAGAAAATGGTGATGGAGGGGTACAAAAGGAAGACGATGGTAACTGGCCAGAAGGAGGTGACAGTGGGTGAGGGGATGATGGTGAGTGGGAAGCGTGAGATCAGGTAGGGAGTATTGAGGGGATAATGGTGACGGAGGAGTGGAGGAGGAAGAAATGGTGGAGGAAGGGAGAAGAGAGGCTGTGGCACTGGCAGCAGCTGCTGAGAAGGAGGAGCAGGAGAAGGATGGGAGAGGAGAGGCAGACGGAGATAGAGACTGAGGAAGTACTTGAGGATAATTGGGGGACGTGCATAGATAGAAGAAGCATCATCCAGTTGATTGAGAGGAGCACCGAGGGAGGGAGTTTGAGGTGGAGAATGGGCCAAAAGACTTGAGAGGTCCAACACCCTTGAAGGAGAGAGGACCGTGCCCTAATGGCAAGAAGGCTTACACATAAGCTGTCTCTGACCATCTGTCATTGCAGTAGCAGAAATTGTTTAAGTCACAGAGGATATTGAAATCAAAAGTACCCTCCTCGGGCCAGTGCATAATCAGGCTTGTACTGAGGCCAAGCAATCTGGCAATAAAAGACTAGTCATTTTGGTTTAATAGTCTCTCTGAGACCTAGGGTGTTTAAATTTCTTAAAATACACCAGTGGAGTGGAGTGTGTTTTGGGAGTTGGGAAGAAGTATTCCCCATAGTGATCTAATTAAAGTGAGTCAGAGGCAGAAGCCAGTCACTAACCCTAGGAGGATTGTCCCCCTTGTTGGTGGATGACAAAGAGAGAAATGCCCATCTGCTCCCATAGGAGCAGGGGCACAGGGCATCCCAAAGGGCTTTAGGAAGTCCTGACATGGGCATACGATTTTGGAAAGAGAGTATGCCAGGAACTCTTAGAGTGTGAAGAGGCTCAGTGTCAGGTGGAGGCTGGCAACAGCAAAGGCAGAGGGCAGAGAGGAAAAAGGGTAGTTTGTTGGTGGGGGATTAAATTGGGGAAATCCCCAGGAGCTGCACGTCCCAACATACCTAAGTCATGGCACCAAGAATGTTAGGTTTGGCACCAGGTAGAACATGAGACAGAGGTAGGTAAAACAAGCCTTTACTGTTGGTGCAGGTAGGCTGCTTGGACTTCAGGGACCCTCAGAGGAGGGAGCTGGAGAATAGGTTTTTATTCGGTTAGACTAGGGGTGGAGTTAGTATGGTCAGGTGATGTGTCATGTCAGAGAAGAATTAGAGGATTGTTGCTTCACAAGTGAAAAGAAAGTAGAAGTGTATTTTGGGCCTAGAGGAAGAGAATGGGAATTAGGTTTGCTGGGACATGTTTTTGGGATCAAAGGCCAAGTTGTATCCCAACCATGATGGCCCTGGCAGAGTTTTATATAGGTGGAAACCCATCAGATACATTCAGGCAATGTAATAATATACAACAATGCAAATGAAGGCACTACTTTTCAATTTAAAGATGTGGAAAAACTTTTTAAATGCATGTTCCTAACTGGAGAAGCTAATCTGAAAATCGCATGATTCTAATGAATGACTGCATAGAAAAGACAAAATTATGAAGATGGTAAAGACCTCACAGTTGTAGGAGTTAACAAAGAGGGGTGAATGCAGCACAGGGAATTTTTAGGGCATCAAAACTATTCTACATTACTGCAGTGGTATTGTGGCAATAAATAGATGGAGTTTAACACTTGCCGAAAAATGTAGAATGTATGCACGAAAATGTGAATCCTTGTGTTTCTGTGTAATGCGAGGAAATATGGTGAGTGAAGGAGTTGAGAAGTGTAGCCTGTGATTGTCTTTCGTGAAGGGCTGGGAGTGGCCACCCTCATAGCCAGCTGGTCTGTATTTCCAGAATCCCAAAAATGGCTTCTGGGAAAGGGTGAGAAAGATCTTGAACTTAGCAGTATGTGACCACTGATAATATTAGGGGTTTTCTCTCCTTGAGTAAAAGAGTGAAAATATCCTTAAGGATATTATCTCTCTTACAGTTATAAAATTGGGAAGAAAACTTAAGCATAATAGCTCTTACCTATAATGTTGGCACCCAAGAAACCTGACACAGGAGGATACCTAGTTTAAGCCTCCAATCTGTAAAAGTTGACAACTCAAGGATACCATCTCAAAAATAAAATATTTTTTACAGACTGGGGATAGAGATGTATCTCAGAATGAGGGCCCTAGTCCATTATTTTTTTAAAGATGGAAGAAGAACGCAGAGGAAAGGGAGTAGGAGGAGGAGCTGATGAGGGGAAAACTGTTAAAATGTAAAGAGAGAAACTTTGAATAAGAAGCCAGTGAGAAAAAGTATAGTCACCACTTCATGTTGGAGTCAGCTTCAGATAGCCTCCTTCTCAGTGAGGTCCATGCTACCTTGTGAAAGGCAATAATTTACATCCTAAATCAGGAGTCTACAATGGTGAAATTCAGTTCGCTAGATTCACAGATCTGGAAGTTGGAATTTATAGATTTCTATGAAAAAACTTAAAAATTAACTTGGTTGATACTTGCAGTGGTAACAGTGTCCTAGAGTGACATAGGTTTTAGCATTCTGGACAATTTTCCAGTTGATAAATGCTTTGAGTCTCAATTTTGTGCTGATCCTAAGCTTGGTTTGAAAAAGCATAATCCATACTGTGATCCCCTACTAATCGTATAATATATTGCATTTCAATTATAATAGCCAGAAACGCTTTTCATTACTTATAATCAATATCACTAATGATTTTTCTATTATCTTATCACTAGTATTAATATTTATAATTCATCCTGGACCAGGGATATAGCTCAACAGCACAGAACCTGCCTGGCAAGCATGAAGTCCTGAGTTTGATTCTCAGTACCAAAAAAGAATGTATGCGCACATAGTATGTTTCATACTTTCTATAAAAGCAGCCATGAAATAGAAGATAATATGGCAAGAGGGACAGTAGTTTTTCCTTACTTTAATCATCCAATATAAAATAAATTGGCCATTCATCCAATGACAACGAGATTAGATTAGAAAAAAAATGTTTTGCAATGATAGTCGTTCTTTCCAATTTAAAACCCTTTTGTGGTGTGGATTTTGTCCCAATGAAAAAAAATTCATATGTTGAAATTCTAAGGAATGTGATGATATTTAGACATGGAACCTCTAGATATTAGCATAATAAAGGGGCATGAGCCTGAGGCTCCCCTGATGAGACTGGTGTCTGTCTCAGGAGGATCACAAAGGCACTTGCTTTCTGTCTTTCATGTGAACCTTACAGATGTGCACACAGGATGAGAAGGTGACTTTCTGCAAAGGAGAGAGCTGGATCTCATGGTCATCCAATCATATACGTACCCCAATACCATCATTTCTAGTTTCCAGAAGTGTGAGGATAAATTTCTGTTCTTGAACTCATCAAGTGCATGATATTTTGTTATGGCAACTCCAGCTGGCTGATGCAGTTTGAATTAACAAGGAAACATAATTCTGTGCATAATGTGAAATTAGTAAAAATAATCAGCCAATATATTGGTCATAAAAGGAAATAAAATATTATCATCAATAAAATTTCAGTTATCTAAGCAAGGTGGCCATGCTCATTAACCTTTTCATGATATATACAACCCTGAAAGCTTTGTCGTTTCATTATTAACATTTTAGGTATGGAGCTGTCCATGACTGTGGACCCTCAAGTCGTCTTTGTATCCTTGGTGGCATTAAAGTGCTGCTATCGCAGGGGGAAAGGATGACACTAAGTAAATATCTTTATCCGTCGCTGATGGTAAAGCTTATGAGCAAATATATGAGTAGGACTAACTTAAGTTATAAGAATAATCAGTGCATGCTACAGGGACATAAAGAACTCACTGAATGGATAAAACTGATACTTTATTTCTTGAAATAGGAGCAAATATACACAATATTTGTCCATCTGAAAATATGTATTATAATGACAAGAATTTAAAAGTTTCAGTAAGATGATGATTTTATTCAAAACTGCTTTGATCATTGAAAGAAAATTTCAATTTCTTTTAGAAAATTTAGGAAGGAACATAGTTACCATAATTCTACAGTTCAAAGGCAGAGATCAGAATAAAGAACACATTATGATAAAAAGCAGACTTTATTGTGCTATAAAATACTGAATCAAATTTCTTATATTTGAGATTACACTTATACAGGTAACAATTTGAATGACTGTGAATATAAATACGCTAAAATTATTACATTTACTCATATGTTGTTCAGATAATGCTGTCACATTGCAAGTATCTAACTGAGAATATTTATACAAAAATAATATGTAAATAACTCAGAGCATTATGACCAGCCCTGTAGCTGGTTGTAGAGCTACTAATGTAGATGTCCTTCTGAAATGTATACAATATCATGTTATTTCAATATGAACAGTGCTCTGTCAATACAGTATTTAAAATACTATTCTATCTCATAGAGTGGAAAGAATCTTAAAAGATACAACTTACAAACCAAAAGAGGAAATTTTTGAACTAGAAATGGATTGTAAAAAAAAAAAAGGAACAACAAAAAATACTGCATGATCCCACATATATATGGAAACTAAAGAATTAATCAACTGTCTAGAGTGAGATTAGAACAGAAGCTATCAAGGTAGGGTGAGGGAGGAAAAGATGAGGTACGCTTTAAAGGGTACAAATCTGTAAATATTCACTATGAATGAAAATGGAGATGCTACATAAGGGAACTTTGATGAATTAAGACTATATTTTCTGTTGAAAATTGACTAAAAAGGTACATTTTTTGTATTCTTACCACACACAAACACACACACAGTTTTCATAATTGCAATACTCATTTCACCATCTGCATGTTGTTTTTCTTTTTTTTTAAGATTTCGCTTTTATTAGCACATATTTATGGGACATAATGGTTATGCCCATTGTGGGGTGTTGGTACCTGGACATAACTTTTCTTAGTTTTTTGTCTCATTCCCTCCCGCTCCTTCCTAAATTCTCTCCCAATTTTTTGTGCCCTTGCTTTTGCTAAGTATCTATATCCCTGTTTCCTATTTTATGGGTTTTATTTTGCTGTTTAATTTATCTATAATTAGAGTTTCTCATGTGAGAAGAATCATCAATATTTAAAATTGTATGTCTGGTTTATTTTATTTTGTTTTTATTTAACATTTTCAAAGTGGTTATGATCAGTTCAATTTACAATGGGTGAGTAAATGCACAGTGTACTATACAATACTACAGAGTTGCTATTACGGTTGAGATATGGAAAGTCTCCAAACTCTCTTGGGTTCAGAGGTGGGACTTTGGGAAGGTGATTGGATCCTGGGAGTGTTATACAATGATGAGATTAGAGCTGTAAATACTGTGAGGGAATGGGACCTGGTTAGAAGAGGTGTGTTCCTGGGGTCGTGACCCGCAAGTGTATGTCTCTTTTTGGCCTCCACCCTTCCCTCTGCTTCCAAGTTACCCTGAGGTAAGCAGCTTTCCTCTGCCATACCCTTTCAACATGCCATTTCTGCCTTTGAACCAACCAACTATAGAATG
Source organism: Dinomys branickii (assembly GCA_004027595.1). Taxonomy (NCBI): domain Eukaryota; kingdom Metazoa; phylum Chordata; class Mammalia; order Rodentia; family Dinomyidae; genus Dinomys; species Dinomys branickii. The sequence continues at coordinate 14,957 of PVLD010009292.1, forward strand.
AATTATCAAACACCCATGAGCCCAAATAAAGCACTTTTCCTTGAAATTGTGGGTGCTGGTTATTGTGTGTATTGTGTGCAGTGAACTAAGCAATGGCACAGAATTTCATTGTATTGCTGCCACAATTTATCCAGTAAGTATTATTAACTTGGTCATGATCCCTGTAAGTGTAGGGAACTTTTGGAATGTAATGTTTGTTATATTTGAATTTACTTTTATTATGTTAATATTTTTATTTCCTGTATTACTATTTATCATCATGTATCTCATTTTGACATATTGAAAATTTTTGAACTTCAGTTTTATTTGCCTTGCTTTATTGTGACTTCTAGGACTTCTGGTAAAATGTTTATTATGAAGCACAATATCAACTATAAATTTTCATAGAAATTCTTCTTTCACTTTGGGATATTTCCCATTGGTTCTTATATAGATTAGCATTTATCATCATGTAAATTATTAAGAAAACATCGTGCAGGAAAAATTCACATTTTTCATTGAATATGTTATGAGGATATTTATAAAATATTATTGTTAAATATCAAGTGTGTTAAGCCAAGTATTTCAAAAGTATACTTAGAATATGTCAGTACTGGTACTATAATTATTATTGTATGTTTGTATAAAGATTTTACAATTATTTGTTTAACCTGTTTAAATATGTAGAATTGATTCAAATACAAAGCGTGATCTTTTATGACTAGATTTATAATGTTTAGTGACATCATAGTTTTAATTTTTAAACAGAAAGATATAAATTTTTACTGTACTAGGTATTGTGTTTTTTTATTTCACTCCCTATTTTCTTCTTTGTTATGTGCTTATCCATTAACTTTCAAGCTAGATAAGCAAAGTTCATGAAACTTTAAACATTAAAAAGTCGTTCACAGAAATTTTCATGTATAAATGTGAAATCACATATAAATGTGAAAAAGAATGAAAAGTAGTAAAAATATATTTATTAATTAAAATTTTGATGATTATGCCACCGTTAGTATTTTATCGTCTATGTAACTTCATAGAGTCATCATTATTACATTTCACTGCCCAAGATTATCACAAATAAAAGAATACAGAGGAAAGATTTCATTGAATTTTTCATTTTTAAGAGTGCCATAACTTTAATTATCATATATAGCAATTTTAAGTCTCCTTCCAGAACCTTTTCTCCTAGAAATTTCAATGATCAAATTTGTATATAAAGGGAGACAGAAACCACGAATGAATGTAACCAAGTTCATTACAAGAAGTTTATTGTTGGCCTTTCTTCCTAGCTCTTCTTATATTTTAATGAAATATACATACAGTTGTTTGATTTTTCTGTTATACAAATCAGACAAATTATAAAGTAATTTCTCTTCACAATTAAGACCAATCTAAATTTGGTGTTCAGTTGCTTTTACATCCCAACCTCTGATTACATTTCTGCCTCAGTTCTTATCACACACTGCATGCACTCATCTTGGAGAAAGCCACTACAGTTCCCTACTCTCCGACTTCAACCTTGCAGGCATCGTTCCGCTTGCTCAGGAAGCCTTCCTCACTGTTGCACATTCATTCTTACAAATGTTGCTTGAAGATTCTTGCCCATTTTTCACCTATGAACTTCTTCAAAAACCATTCCTTGATTCTTGGAGACCACCAAGATAATTCTTCTGTAAGTTCTTGAGGATCTCTGTAGTGTAACCTTTGCAGTTTTCTGGCTACATTATAAATTTCCAATTATTTGAATGTTTTTCTTTTTGAGCTGCCAAATCCTTGTAGTTGAGGGAACTTTTTACTATTCCATTTTTAATAGTTGATCTCCCTGCATATAATAGCCAGTCATAAAGAGTTATTAAATGCATAAACAGTCACATAGACTAACTCTTAAGGAATTGAGAACATTAACATACTGAAAATTACATAAAGCAAAATTAGAATATTAAAAATTAAATAGTGCAAAAGGAGAAAATCAGCTCATCAGGACTTTGCCATTATTCCCTACTATCTGCTCCTTAAGTTCTGAAGCATTATCAACAAGAGATTTCTAATTAAGATTTTAGTTTATTAAATATTCTTTCAAACTATCTATGAATGTAAACTCTATTTAGAACACAAACAAGTATATCACACACACACACACACCCTCTACAAACAAAACTCACTTTAATCTTCAACAGTCTAAATTGCTTCATAGAATTTCTGCACATCTTTGAAATTTTTTATCACAGTTGAGTACACACCATTCATGGCTGGTGGAAATCTAGAAAACTTTTTAAGCACTTTGTAGCCTGGTTTCTTCTTTAATAAAATTAATATTTCTTAGTGTACCACAAAATAACAAGTAGTATGTTGTAGGCCCTCTGATATGATTCTTTCTCACTCATGTCATTAGAACAGCTTTGTGATCATCTGCTAATCTTTTAGGACTATAACTATTTTTCTATATCAACTATTGGTGGTCTACATACTCTTGTACTGTCTTGTTTTTTATTTTGTACCAGGAATCGAAGTCAGGACCTTGCACTTGCCAAGCAGGAACTTATGCCACTGAGCTATATCTCTGGCTTGGTCTACATACACTTAAGAAGACATTTCTCTTTTTAAAAAAAAGATAGTTTGAGATAACTCACTGCTCTTTTCCTTTGTGCTCCTCAGCCACGTAGAAAACCCAAGGGGAACTTCGTGGTACTTTTCCCTCATAATGGAACATACAGCAAAGAGTTGTCCTACACATGCGTGTAATTTATACTTTTCCATTCAGCCACCTCATTTCCTGCTGTTCTTAACTTGTGTTATTTTTAAAATTAGAATAATGAAAACTTGGTTGAAGTTAAAATCTTATAGCACTTTTTAGCACAAATTTAATTCTTTGGTTCTACAAAACGAACTATGCCACTACAACTTAAAGATATATTTAACTAAGAATATATTATAGAGCTTTTCCGTTTTCATGATGATTGTATAAATTTACAACTTTCAAATTTTCTCTAGTCAAAATGGTTACAGAAAATCAGAAATGTACTGGAAGGGTATTACAATTATACATAATACAAAAATAATTTAAGGTTATGTCTAGATATTCAGTGGTATCATTCACAGATAGTATTCACTGAGAAAATTACCTTGTGATTGCCAGGTTTTAAATTTTGTTAATTTTTCTTATATTTATAAACATTTGTTACCTAAAGTTTATAAATAGTGTAAAGTTGTTACCCACAATATCACATAGCATTAATGGGATTCATTTTTAAGCCATATGATTTAAATTAATTTGTAAAAGCAAGTAATATGCCCCAAAAATCTCAGTAATAGTCATCAATGTAGCAATAGTTAAAATCAATACAAATCCAAAGTGAAATGTATACATTCTCTCTGATATTTGTAGCAGCCATATCAAATCGCAACAGAAAGAGAAAAGAGAAACAGATCTCTCTCCTTTCTTCCCCTGTGCGCCTGCACAGGTGAAGTGATGATTTCCTTGATCACAGTAGTATAAGAGAATCTTAGGAAGGAAGGAAGGCAAGCTTGAGTCAAAACTGAGCTGTTCGTGTACGGTCTTGCGAGCACGTTCACTCTAGAGTAACATTGGTAACTGTACTAAAGTTTGCAGCTATCAAATTGCCACAGTCCTTACTCCTTCTACCAGTGAGCTGAAGGAAGTCATTTTCAGCTGATGAATCTTTTTCTCTTCAGATTATCTTGGGGGAATACAGCAATTAATAACACAGAACATGAGACTGGAATTTTATTTAAACAGTGATATAGTATATGATCTAGTGACAACCGAATCCTGTAAAAGCAATTTTGTTTTGGTGATCAAATTAAGTAAGTACTCACTTACTTCAAAGCTTAAATTTCCTTGTTTCCAAAATTAATGCTACTAATTTTATTGAGAGTATTGCACAGTGTATGGAGCACATAAATAAATGCAGTGTTTGGCACCTAGGAAGTGCTTACTAATCTTGGACGATAAAGGTAGGTTGTATACAAAGGTCATTAAATACATTTCTCTAGTTTAAAATGCATCCTGCATGAACTTTAAGACCATTTTATTTACAAAAGTAAAACACATTATTCCAGCAATGTTAATCCTAAATAAAATGAAACATAATTATCTTGCATAAAAGTAATAGTAATATAGTTTTTTTCCAAATAATTGAAATGTGGCATTATATCTCCATGTTATAAGAAATACTTCTATAAAACCTAATTGAATTTCTCTGAATATAACTGGCATTTGTCTGCTTTGTATGCTGTAGTTGCAGATTAAAATACAAGGAAAATTTAAATTAGACTCAAGCAGTAATTTAATATATCTATTTCTATATAGTGTTAGGTTCAAGAAGTAGATTCGACACTATGGCTCTTACTGAAAAGATATGAAGAGGAAATTAATGATGAAAGTAAAGATTCTGTTTTTTTAGAACTACTGTATGTGAATTTCACAGATTCTTTGGGTTCAATCAGGACAGTGTCCCCTAAAGTCCCATGTGTTAAGTGCTTGGTACTTAGAGTGTTTATACTGAGGGATGATGTGAACCAGTAGGAATCTTGTGTGGCGTCCTGTGTGGGCCATGTGCCCTTGAATAAGACCTCAGAACTGTGTGACTCTCTGCTTTTGGAGCCGGTTGCCCCATCAGCTGTGTTACACCGTACACCAACACCACCCAGCACACTCACCGAAGGCCCTACGCAGTGCGGGCTGGATATGAATTCAGTAAAAACATGTCAGTTCCAAGAAGCACAAGCCAATATATATTGGCAGCTTTATCATCTGATTTTACAAAAATTCTAGAAAGTAAAAACAGAAACAAAAACCAAACAAAATTTATCAAACATAGCAAAGAATAAATTAAATATAAACTTTAGATATGGCTGTGGTTGCTCCAGTTAGAATGAGAATATTTTGAAGCCTTTACCTCATGCTATCCACTTGAAGGTGAAGTTGTTGATTTTTACTAATTTTTATCATTACTTAAAAAAATACATTTTGTGTCTCAATGTTACTGACTGAATTTCATACAGTTAAGGTAAGGTAACAACAACAAATAACAAAGAAATCAAATATAATTTTCAATAAACCTTCAGAATAATGAAACTACTATTGGTTTTTCTTCTCTTGACACTTGTGCAACTGTTCATATGAGAAGAGAATCAGTGGAGATGCTATTGTCTTTATTTGAGCTGTGCTGTGGATAAATGGCTGGACAAGAGAAAATTACCAAAAAAATTTCGGTACATCTGAAAAGAAAAAGAATAGAGTGAACTGAAAACAGACATATTTTGTTATTAAGAAATATTCAGAAAATCATGAAGGCACAAAATCTCTGTGTCAGTGGAGTTTACTTTCTGATCATTCCTTTGTCATCTCGTGTATGTGTCTCTTCTTCTTTCAACATTATTGATAATTTAAAACTCAATTTCTGGTTTTTGCTTGTTTATTTTTGCATTTCAGCTTACCTTTATTGTGATGAGTGTAGGGAAGACACTGAAAGTTACCAGAAAGTCTTGCTGAATGAATACATTTAGCAAGGTGACTACAGAACTTAGAAGATAAAATCAATTCACTGAGAATATTTCTTGTGGTATTATAAAGTAGTATTTAACTCAAACTACCAGACATGATACTGCCAGTGTTTTATGTAAAAGGTTAAGTAATAGATGAATTTATGTAAAAATTAAAAACAATGCCTTTGACATGCACCGTTATCAGTTTTTCAGTGGTGATATGAAAGTCTATTAAATAAATTACATAATCTCTAGTGGTATCTACAGGAATGTCAGGTATATTCCAGGGTACAAAAACCTTTGCAACAGAGGAAAATAAAAACCCAAGACATCAAACTGGGATTTTGAACAATGTAAGAGGTTGAACGTTAGTTCCACTAAATCCATGTCCTATGAGAGCTGAAAAAAATTTGATCTTCCTTTGAAAAGGATCTCTGCAAATATAATTCAGTTTAGAATCTGATGATGAGATCACCTGGATTATGTAGATGTACCCTCAACCTTGGTGTGCACAGATTTCAGAAGGATAAATACCCCTGTATATTTGTGCTATACACACAGAAGGGCATGTGAAGATGGAGGTAAAGCTCTGAGGAAGAAACTAGGGCCCTCTGACTACCCTGGGATGTAAGGAAATCTCTGGCACATTCATTTGGTCCTCACAATTGTGTACATATAAAACTACTGTGTAAGAATATTATAAATAATTCAATATTTTATAATTTTGAAATATTTTCCTAAAAAACGAAGTCAACATTTATATATATTAATCTATCCTTTTAGACAACTATTATGAATTGTCTTATACAATTTTAGTGAATTCTTAATTTTTTGTGTTCTGATGTGTCAATTTTAATGTGAAAATAGCACCAATAATAAGGAAAATGTGAAAAGGGTAGCTAGAGAGAAAGGGAAAGCTGGAGAGGAAGGAGAGGGAATAACAGCCAATGTCTGTGAAGTTTATAACCCACTTCATAAGCTGAATGTAAATACTATCCAATGCACACATGTACAAATTAAATAAGAATTAAAATTCTAGGAATGTATCACAGCAGCATTTCCAAATGTAGTGCTGGCCTGTATTTCTACACTTACACTATTATTATTTATAATCAGCGTTTACAATGTCAAAGTAAAAATAAACTCTTAAATAATCTTTAAAATAGTGCTCTTTAAGGAGAAAAAATAGAGGAAGAGAGTAATTGTGATTTTCAGAGCTATATGAACTAAAAATTTCCTGCACTCTTTTTTAAAAATAAAGAGCTTATTAGATTTATTTTTATATATTTTATATTCCCCAAAGCAAAGCTACAAATTATTTTCAAGACTCTCCTTAATACTTAGTTTCCATTTGCTAGTCATGTTAAAATCAAGCTTTTAAAAATATTACATTAGCATAATCTCTAAATTATCACATAAATTATTATATACATCAATTTATTTCAGAGAATTTGTTGTGGTCAACCCTTACAACACACGCTATTGGAGCGTGATTGTTTTTTGTTGTTGTTATTTTTTTGTCTTTTTGAGACTTGGTCTCGTTATGCAGTTCAGCCTGCCCTTGAACTCACTTGGTAGCCCAGGCTAGCCTTGAACTCACAATGATCATGCTGCCACTGCCTCTGGAGTGCTGGAATTACAGGCCTATGCCACCACACCGAGATATCAGTCTCAATTTTTTTGTCTCCGTTACATTCTATGTACAATTTATGTAACGTGGTGAACATATGGCCTTTATGGCCAATAATCCTTTCATTGTCAATGTAGAGATAAATACTATTGGAGCATTTATAATTATCTGCATGTGTGAAACTATATTTGTTGTTTAAGCGGTTATTCAAATGACTCTGAGTTTCTCCTGTGTAAGGGAGGATGTAAGTTTTGAAGATACAGCATGGGACACAAGAGATAAATGGTGAAAGAGGAGGTTAAGGAATAATTTCTTCAGAACATCAGGCACACTGCCAAGGAATAATCGTGGGAGTTATTTCTACAGTATACTGTACCAAAGTATACTATGCAACACTGTGTTAATATAATCTATACATAAACTAATTGCTTCCTACCAAGTAGATGGAGAGAAGCCTTGTTCTTTTGTGCTATATGGTAACAAGGCTTTTGAAATTATTTTTATTCAGAAATGACATTAAATTATATATTATTGATTGATATCTATGTAAATACACCATACTAAACAGAAATATATTGAACTACATAAATTTTGTCACTGTGCTTTTAAACAAGGTTTTCAACTTGTTGGAGAAATATAAACCAACAGAATGCTTGTGTGCATTACAAACATACTGTGTGATTTTACACAGCCCCATTGATTTTCATTATCTCCTTAGTTGATAGCAACCATTTCCAAAACCAATAATCTCCTGAAATCCACTGAGCCACAAATTACTCATTAGGGAAAATTGTCAAAGATCATTACCTTTACCATAGATTTTCTTTTTTCACCTCTCACATTCACTCTTGCAGCACCCCTTATAACAAAAGGAGGGGAGATTATGCAGTTCCAGAGAATGGTTTGTGTGAAACACAGATGAAAGTCCTGTTTTCCACTAGAAAAATTGATGTTTTGTTAAAGGTTAATATTGCATCATATTTAACTTTATTTTTTGCTAAACTAACACATTAACACTAAATTTAAACAGGATTTTTAATTACATTTTTGTTATAATTTCTGAATTATTTCATAATTTTAGCAAAAGTTTCTGACAGGAGTTAATGTATGCTATGTTTATAACCTGCCTTTAAGTGAACTGCAATTTAGAGAACTATTGATTGTCTCTAACCTAAGTCATTTCTCATATAAAAGTATAGTTCACCCCATAAATTTTTCTTGATAGCAAAAATCAAAATGTTTCATTCCCTTCAAAATAAGACAACTAATGTCTACTTAGGAGGAGAAAAACTGTACCGTGAACTTAATCATTATATGGTGAAATCTCAATACTCTCAGTGCTACCCTTCCGACGTTCTATATGTACTCTAATGCTTTGCATGAAGAACTAAAACTCGATGATAAAACCTAGATAATTTTGTCACCTGATAGATATTACTACTAAGATAATTACAAGCTACTTAATTTATACCTTTTTTTAAACAGTAGATAAAGGCAGACTTTAAATGTAAGCATCAGGAAATCTTTTTAGACTCTTGACGATGTTCTTTATTTCACCTGTGATGTGAGCTGCTTAGTTTCTCTTTCTCTGTTTTCTCACATATACAGAAGAGAAAATTGAACCTGTCCTACAAAGCTTGCAGTGGCCAGAAAATGGACATTTTTAATGGATGCTTGAAATTTTGGCCAGTCTGTACATTCTGACTGTTAACCAGCCACCAACACTGCCTCCCACTGCAGGGGCTGAAATTATAAATCACACAATTTCTCAGTCTCCAAATCAAACAGATTGCAAACTTGAGAACCTGCAATCTGATGCCTCATACCAGCTCAGGCTCAGGGTCTCCTGACAAATGAAGGTGGGAAACAAACATTATTTTTTCTCATAATTTATGGTAGAAAGAGACAAAGATACTAGCAGACCTACTAACAATTTGGGAGTATTATTGTGAGAATATCGGTGCTAGCCCATCTATACGAGGATGTTTGTAAGGGATGTTAAAATAAGGATTGGGGGCACATTTCTGCGTACCATTTGGCCTTGTTCTTGGCTGTTAATGATTCTGTGAGAAGCATGATAGCTTATTAAATTCCCTTCATGCTTCTCCCAGTGAATGTGGCTTCAAGTGCTTCCAAGTAAGAAAACTGTGGTGCACACAGTGGTTACTGTGCAGGATAGCTATCATGTTCTTACAAAGTAGAGTAAATAGTTCAACAGATTCAGTCAAAAAATTCATAAAATCTTCCATTTTCAATGAAATGGCTTAAATTACCTGGGCTTAACTTTATATTAAATTAAATTCCTGCTATTCTGTGATACATGTCACATATCTAATGGATGTCTAAATACTGTGCTGTTATAAATAATCACGTGTAAATATTTTATTAATTTCTAAGTTGAAAAGTATGAAATTTATCTTTTCCATATGAAAGCAAACAAAATTATTAACCATCGTTGTACAATCACAAATAGAAAAGAAAAAGAGGGATAAAATAATGCAATTCTGAAATCTGATAAACATGTATGACATCATAGTAAAGTATGTTAACGATAGCATGTATTTTCTAAGTATAATTCCTTTAAAAATAGGTAAAATTCCATTTGGATACATCAATGAAATGAGTACATTTTAAATTATTTTATGTAATGCTTGCTCACTTTAGGTAAAACAGCCTGTTTTGTACTGCTTTCCTATGTAGTCCCTATGCCAATTAATTTGGCCATATAAACTCATAAAATAAACAGTAAAACGACATAAAAAATAATTGACCTCCCTAAGGCAACTTTCTTGACTTTTTGGGTAGAATATAGATTCATTAAAGTACTTACCATTACTTGTGTTCATTAAAGGAGGAAACAATCTATTTTATCATCAACAAACCAAACAAACTTTTTAACCTCCTACTATTCCTATGAGAACATTCAGTTTAATTGGGCTGACTATGACTATCCTTTGGGCTTTTCAAAGAAAAAAGTGGGACAATACATGTGGAGTGAAATTAAGTGGGCTTAGTATAAGTTCCTGAAGTAGCTCTGGTAATACAAATTCAAAATATTCAAAGCTTAAGTAAAAATTTTTTGTGATAGCTGAGCACTAGAGGTCAGATAAAATGTACCAGTTCTAGATACAATAAGTTTATGCAGTATGAAGTTTTGAGTATATCAAGCAATTTTATAGTAGTTAAATTGTTTATAGAGAATCACACTTTTAGAATATTTGTAACATATTCATATAACACATTTTAGAAGTATAGGCTTAATATATTAGTGTTATTATTGTGTTTAATAATATTATTATTAATATGTTATTATTATGTTAATTATTATTATTAAACATAATAATAACTAAGCAAAGGAAAGTATTAATAGGCAAATGGGAAAACAATAGATACAAAATATACAAATTGCTTCAAGTTAAAGAGATGCAAATAAATAAACTACTTACATATGCAAAGAGTGAAATACATTTTTTTCTGTGTGTGTAAAATTAAATTAACAAACATAATCGGGGGAAGAAATTTGCTCTCGAATAAATAGTTGCACACACTCCTAGTTCATATAAACTCCTTTTTCTGGAAAATAAATGTTAGGAATACGGAAAAGTACTCAGTTTGCTCCTGACATAGGGATCTAATCTATATTAATAATAAAAATTTGACTCTTAATTTGTAGTTTTCTTTTTTGAGGAAATAAACTATAGACCCATAAAAATCTTATAATCTAGTTTTAAATAAAGAAACAAGGTTGTATTATAAAAACACCCTGTCACATTTCTTTCTCCAAAACTCTTTATTCAATTAAGAAATTAAATTATTGATTTCATACAATTTTCTATCCAGAATGGCTTCCCCTTCCCTACTGAACTTCTCCCGCCTGCTTCCCTGATTCCTCCGTGGAAGGCCTGCTTAAAGGAACCATCTGTCTTTACTTTTGGTTTTACAGCCTATTCCAACAAACTCAACACAAAGCATTTCTAGAGCAAAAGTGGTGACAAAGGACCTCATTTTTCAGTAGAAATTGGGCTCTTTGCTTACTTAAATGGGTGCAAAAGGCCCTTGAATGCAGTTGTCATTAAAACCCAACATAACATTTCATCAGTGGAATTTATGCAGAAAGCAAATCAAACTGATGCAGTTAAAATGAAGAATCAGCAGTAACTAAGTAAACATTATGAAAAACTGAAAATTAAATAAACTATGCACCTTAGCATGGCTACATATTTTCTAGGTCTATTTTCACAGGTCACTCATTCATGGCTGCTCTGAGGTACAGGAAGTTGACCTGCATGATTTCAGCAATAATGCCCTGTATTTCCTGGGTACTTTTAGCTTCAAACAAAGAAAAGTCATATTAAAAGATTGTACAGCAGGAAAGCGTGAGATTAGAATACTTACCAACTCTTCTGCCTTTCTATGAAATTGCTTTCTCCTTCTGAATTCAATTCATGGACAAAATAACATATATCTCTAGGCCACTGACAGTATGCATGTCCTGTCCATCTGTCTTCTGTGATGTGTTTCTGATGTGCTGTGAACAGCTGGCCTCTGCTATGCTATGCTATTGCTGCCTCGCCTTCTCCAATGGCCCAGTAGTGGTCACAGCTTGGGAAAAGTTTCTATCAAGTTTCCATAGTGGCTCTGTGCTCCCCCTTGAAGCACACCTTTGTAATTAGACTGACTCATATTGTATAATTTCTAATGTTGATTCCTTTTCCTTGATAAAACTTGCATCTAAGTTTCAGAATACCTTATAGGTTCACAATTTTTAGTTACTTTTTATTCTTTCTGTATAACTGGCTGAAAGTCCATTTAAACATGTCCTCCTTTATCATCTTAATTTATTTGTGTATGTCCATGTTCTATACTTTTTCTCATAAAAACTATAATAATCTCATACAAGTTTAAAAATTTTGTACCAATATAATTTCTTCTTTCGTGAAGGCTCTTTGATTACGGTTAGGTCACCTTCTAAGTTGACACATTGAAAGCAGAGTTATATTCAGCTGTTTTTCTGTAGTTCCAACTAACACTTTCTCCAGCATATGTCTTAAATGAACAGTGTCCATTTCAGTAAAACACATAGGCCTCTGTACAGGGCTCCTTTAGCTTCCCTTGGCTGGTCCCCAGTACCCAACGCCAACGACCTGAAAGAGAAGAGCCGTACTTTCCTTTAAGGTAGCGGAGAATTCTACCCAGGCAGGAACACTACGGCAGACGGCAATGAAGGAGCAAAACTGCTCACTTCATGGTGGAGGCAGAGCCAGGTGAAGGGTACCACTGGGAGACACAACCTCGCAAGGTGAGCAGTGGCCCACCTCTGTACCGCCTCCCAGTAACGCTGCTTCAACTACAGACCACAGTGGATTAATCTACGGGTAGGTATAACGCTATGGGATACAATCAGTTCTTTCTGGAAGTTTCTTAATCTACTCACATGCACAGACCCTATAAGGACTTTCTTTTACTTTCATTGAGTGTGTTCTTTGTAGCTGCTGTTGCTGCCATTTTTTATTGTGGACATACTGCCTGTTTCTGGTGCATCTCTGAGGGCATGTGATCCCCAAATCTCAGTATTTTCAACATTCTCTGATATTTGTGATATAATTTGATATAATTAGAGATCTCTTATGAAATAGTTTCCAATTTAAATAAGAGTTTTAAAGCTAGCTTTCATCAGAAAATCCTTTGAAATAAAAGTACCTAAAATATTTTCCTAAACTTTTAAAGTCTCCTATGTGTAGTTTAAGACAAATGTTTTTCAATAAATAGGATGTTTTCAGGCAATCATATAAATATAATATCACTCTTTATTTCTTATTTTAGAGTTCTTTTATATGCCATAAAATTACATGCTGACAAGTCTCCTTTAATAGTAAATCTAGAATATTACTCTTTGACTAGAATACATAATATTTCATTATGTGCAATGATTTTGAACTTGTTATTCAGTATATCTTTATTGAGCACCTAAATATGCCAGGTGGTAGTTTTACATAAGCAAGGCCTCTACTCAGTTTTAGAGGGAGTTTTAAAAGTCTTAAACTTATTCATATAATCGTCAGGCTATATTTTATAGTCACTTGGAGATAAAAATAAAAGGCAATTCTTCACTACTGAAATATTCTTTATGATTTATATTTATTCTTATTATATTAATTTTGCTTACTCTGTCTATATTCCCTCTGACATGACACTTTTTTGAGCAAAGTTATATCTTATTCTCACTTGGAGCAGAAACCCTGTCATAGAACCTGTCCCACACCAGGTATTTGGTTTATTAGTTTTCTGTTTAACTTAATAGCAAGTCAAATTTAAGTCAAGGCATGGAACACAGAAAAGTATTCTTACCTTAGCCAGAAAGTGTATTACCTAAAAATACTTCCCTTAAACCTAAGTAGAAAGGGTAATAAAAGTAAGTCACACACGTTGTTGAATGTTTAGGTTTGTAAGGGTCTTCGAATAACAGAAACTTAAATCAATAAATTATTTATTTCTCCTGTTATTTTCCTCTGTACAAATAATTTACTTTATCTTTTTGAATTAATATGTAAAACTTTTAGCAAAATTGTACCTTTGCTTTATGTCGCATTACTCACATAACCCTTGTAAAACTGCTCGTTTTCCATTTATTTGTTTATTCATTCATTTGCATTCTTTCACTCTTTTCCCTTTCTAATTTAACAGAATTGCACATGAAAGGTATCACTAAAATGATTATGATCTATAATAAGAAACATTTTATAGCATAAAATTTTTCAGAAATTATAACATTTCACCTGTTTTCACATGTATTTCTTGGAAAATTCATTTAAATAACATTTCAGAAATTGGGATCTTGAGAATTCTCACAGAATGAAATACCTAAGGTATGATCACAAAGAGAGAGCATTGAAGATCTTAAAAAATAAATTATTTGAACTGATTTATTAAAAGTGGATGAATTTCAATAGAAGTAAAAGTAACGAGGTAGACTAATCAAATATAAGGCAAAAATTAGATGCATAAATTATATAGAAGCACTAAAATGTTCAGTGTGTATAATCAAGACAAGAGAAACATAATATAAAACAAGAGAATAAAATGTCTAACTTATGAATTAATGAAAAAGTGAAATGAAATGCATAATCTAAAATGGTTCTTTAAATCATTTTTGCCATGGTTTCTTTGAACATTTTTTTGGAGGGTGAGGGTTTGGGGGTCAACAAACCCAGGATCTTGCACATGCTAACAAGTACTCTCCTACTGAGCTACAGTCTGCACATCAATCATTAATATTTGATTTGTTTGTATCAAGATTATGTGGCAATCATGTGTTCATTAGAGTCTCTGAATTTTATGAATGCATCTGCAAAAGTAAGAGGTTTAGCTCCACGAGATTATTCTTTAAATAGCATCATTTAGCCTATGATTGTATAACATATATTACACACTCATCTATACTTTTACCTTTGTTTAAATCATATAAAGCTTGACTCTAACAAGATGTTCACATTGCGTGAATCAACTCAAGAATAAAAGCTTGATGGTTTTACCCTTTGCAACAGGAGACACAGGAGACACGAGACCACTACACAAGACTTTTGTAAAAGAGCTATGGTTGAAAGGGTGAAGTCACTATTTGAATTCATATATTAGTTAAAGGAAAAAATATGTGGAGAGATTTATTAATGAGTTGTGAGTCCCTTACATGTTCGGGGAATATAAAGATAAGGTATGTATTTAAGTGTTTAAAAAACTGAGAAGGAATGGGAAAGAGAAGACCAAGAGTGAGAGCGAGAGCAAACGAGAAAATGACAAAGCAAAGAAAGGAAGAGCGAGGGAAAGGAAAAGGCGGAGCTCGAGACCGTTTAATGAGCACAGACTCACAGGGGGCCACATGCAGCAGGGACCCGAACTCAGGGCTGAATACATTACAAGCAACACTTTGAAACTCTTAACACTTTTTTTGAATCTGTATTTTTAAAGCAATTTAATACTTCAATTTGCCTGTGGAGCTTCATATTCGAAAGGCTTTGCCTCCTGCCACCTTTCTGAAATGGATTCTTGACAGTTTTTTTCTTACTGGTACTTGGAGACCACCCAAAATCCTATTTCTCAGCTTTTCCTTCCTTCCGCTGCCATTTTCTGCTTCTGGAATGGCCAGCAGATTGCATGAGCGTGGAGAGACCTGCAGCCTGCCACTGTTAGACAACAGTGTCAACGGTGTTAGAGAACAGTCTGCCCTAATTGGAAACCTGGACACAGTCATTCAATGCTGCATACATACTGTTGCATACATGGGCCATGCTGTTAACACTTCCTTGGACTGTCAGTGCCAAAGTGACCAAAAGGTGTATACGTTTTGTCCACCTGTGACTCAAGTCCTTATTTTTGCCTGGCATAGAAGTTGGAATTGCTTGGTGGTTCTGTGTCTCCTGCCTATAGCTGTGGTGTGTGTATCCTCTGCCAAAACACAGCACAACTAACTGGAAGCTTAAAGACAGGTTGAGCAGGCAGTGCTGACCCATGTGTCTGTGGCAGGCCTCTGGGTGCTTGTGAACATGTACACACATCCTCAGAGGATTCCCAGCCTAAGGGAGTTTGGAATTCAACAGAAAAAAAAAAAAAAAAAAAAAAGGACATGTGGAGAAAGACCATGGATAAAGGATTATTTTTAATTTGGTACCTCTAACAACATCTATTTCCTTCTTTGAACAAAGTACCCATTTTTAAAAATTGTGCATTATATTCACACATCTCTAACATACATTCTTCGACTAAAAAGGAAAGATGGAGAAGTTTTCTGCATTTCTCTGGTGGATTCTTGCAGATTGGTTTTATTTGCTTGCAAAATATACATTACATCTCAAAGAGTAGAAATCCATAGCAAACTTTAATCATTCCCATGGCATTGCTTACACAGGACCTGCTTATCAACTCCTGAACCATAATTATAATAACGTGGCCACAGTGCTAAGATCCCAGGGCTTATATTGTAAGTGATCATCAGGAAGAAATTATATTGCACCTGTGAAAGGAAGTTCATTCAAAGATCTCTAATGGACTTCTTTCAAGAACTCACAAATAAATTTTTAAAAAGAGCTCAGCTTGTTTTTATCATCTGTCAGTTAAGGGTGTGTTAGCTTGGTGATCACCAAGACCAGGAGTAACAAAGCTTAACTACATTGATGCCAGGAAGGAGAAAAAGTTTCAGCACTTTATGTCTGCTTTGATATTTCCTTTCAAGCTTGGGGCCACCAGAAATATCCCAAGTAATAAGAGGGGAAGGTCAGGAACAGAGAAGAAATTGGCCCAACTTTTCTTTCCAAAAAGCTTGGGCTGGAAAAGGAAAGAAGATTTAACTCAGCACAAATCTTAGACATTAGTAATTATATTGGTCTGAACATATTAATTAAAAGGAAATTCTCACTGAAAATGATCAGAGAACTTTTTATTACTTGACAAGATTTAAAGGTGTGATTAGATTTTCCTTAGATTGTAACAGAAAAAACATCAAAGAAAAGTCATCAACTGTAGTGAGAGAGTCGATGAAGTTTTACCCTATGATTTTATTTGTTCACATTATTACATAGTTCTATGGGATTACCAACTACCTATCATATGTCCTAGCAACAGCTTTATTATAGGAGTGTATGCTTAGGCACATACTGAATATTCAAGCAATATCTACTATTAACTTATTTCTAGTACCAGTAAGATCAGTTTTATGATTATAGAAATGCTTCCAAAGTAAGAGATGCATAGTAGTGCATGGTTTGTGAATTCATAAAATAAACATAAATCCATAATTTGTATACAATAAATACCAAACCACAAGTAATTTCTGAAATGTTGAGACTTTTAGTAACAGCAAATATTGCACATTTTTTCTGATTTCAGTTTATCCATGATTATTTTAAGTTTTCTGACCCTGTCTCAGGTAATATCCCGCCTATGAAAACTAACTCTAAGGAGATGAAAATGAGAAAATATCTTGTTTCTCTACACTGAGGAGCTTCAGCCCCATTTAAAGCATTTCCAAACTGCATGTGGCAGTTAATCCCACTGACGACACTCACAGTTTCCTACATGATTTTTCAGGTTTGCAAAAATAACTCTGAAAAGAATTTTAGGGATAACTATCCTACATGAATAAATATACCCAACGAGTGTTCCAATATCTAAGCATTTTGGGTAAAAATATCTGCATATGAACCCTATATTCACAATCTATATGCCCACCTGCATTGGCTTTGAATAGCTACCCAGTCATTAACTTTGGAGACACTAAAGCCAATACCAATATAAAATAACATTTCTTTGCTCCACAAACTACGGGTATCCTATAGCCAAACTCATACTACTTGTTAACTTTTGTAAATCTAAATGATGGGAGTACATATTTTATAAAATAGGAGTATAGCAATATTTATTGGAAAATCAAATCTTCATTCTGAAGATATTGATCATGTGTTCAACTAGTCAACATTCAAGTGGTTGTAAAACTCTAAGAAATATTTTAAACAAGGATAAGCACATATGACACTTAAACTTTTTGAAATATAAGCTCATTTTCAGGAATATAGAGAGTAAATGATTAAAGGACCATCTTGAAGCCCTTGGAGATTAGATGTCCACTGATAAAAACAGAAATTAAATGCGTTGTAAAACTCGAGGAAGCAAGTAAATAAACAAACATTTTAATTTCAGTTTGGGAATATAGAAATTCTTGATTGGAACATAATATTTTAAGTGTATAGAACATTAGACTAAAACACTATGAAAGGTTATGCACATAATATTAAAAAAATAAATTGCACATTGCTTTATTATTGGTGTTGGAAGAATTTAGAAACTGAGAAAAATATTGGAGAAAGATAGGGATAATCATAATAATGAATTAAATTTCATTTTTTGACAATTTGTTCAACATTGACAATTTCTTTTAAGAAAGGGGAAAGCCTCCCATTCTTAAAATTATTTCAAAGATTCTTTAACCCCTTAAGGTTTTGACTTAATCATCATCCCTAACTGTTTTTTTTAAATAAAAGCACAAAAACATATTAACAAACAGACACAAATTAGCATAAAAAATATTACAATCACAACTGATCTACAGACAAGGTGACATGATCTCAACAGTGGTTATTGCTTTATCCATTGATATCTTCGAAGTGTATATATATGAACCCAGATACAGACATGCAAAATTGGTCAGACAATTAATCCTCTTAACAACAGAAAAACACAAAAACCAAAAAACCAAAGACAAACAAACAAACAAACAAACAAAAACACCAATAGTTGCTGCTTTGCATATTGATACCTTCGAAGTGTGTGTTCAGGATAACACATACAGACATACAAGATTGATCAAATAACCCGTCATCAACTATTCCTTAGCATTAAGTGATATAATACAATAGTAGAACCATGTTAGCCCTCCTGCATATATGTATATTCATATATACATACATACATTTTTGTCTCTTTCTTTTCTCATCATCCCTAACTGTTAGGAGACGCTGCTCCCCGGTCTTTCGGGTAGCACCTTGTTGGGAGGAACACCCTCACAGTTGCAACTGCTCTCAGAGAGCTCTTTCCCGCAGTGCTCTCCTTGTCTTTACTTACTCTCCCAGGAGAGGCAGGGACCGTCATATGTCCTTCTGATCCTTCCTCCTCTCCTCGGGTCATTTCCGTGCATTGCTTTCAATTTAGTTACTATGTCCTTATGTCTACACAGCGCTCTGTGAGGGCTCGGGGAAGATGGCACTTTGCATGACTTTGGAATCCAACTGGGGATCCATACAGCACATTCCCGGTGGGCCTGGGGGGCCATGGGATTGGACTGGGCGTTTGCAGTTCCTAGTCCTTTCCTCTCTGGCACAGTTCCACTGTTCTGCTTTCTGCAGACCATGAAAGGAGCATCTTTGCATCGTCACTCTCTTTGCTGCATGTTTCTGCATTGGAGCACATGTCATGGGCTCAAGCCCAAGAATCCATGAGCAAATTAAAACTCAGCCTTTAAATTGGATATCGGGTGCCGTGTCACAGTGATGGAAAATCTTACTGATTCACTAACAATTTTTTACAACCATTTTACCATTTAAACTTATCCAAATCTCTCCTTTCTGATGGGAAAGTGTGACACATAGAGTATTTATTTTTGTCTTACCTCTGTTACTTCATAACCAAATATTTTGCAAAATTATATTGTTTCAGTAGTTTAATACATCTTCTACTTCTTTAATTTTACTTTTATTCCTTTAACTAGGTCCTACTACCAAGTAACTAAATCTAGAGAACACATTTTGCTGTAATATGGTGTTATAGTTTAATTTCAAATGTCCTCCAAAAGCTTAAATGTTCGGACTCCAGCAGTGGAGTGTAGCAGTGGACTGTAGCACTGTCCAGGGTTGGGGAGTTTGAAGAGTGATGGACCATGAGGCTTCTGACCTTATTCACTGATAGAACAATTTACTGATAAATCCATCCATCTATGAATCCCTGCCATAGTAAGTTTTGGAGGGAAGTCTCTGTTATAAAAGCCAGTTTCCTTTGCACCTGTTTACTACCTTAAACTGAGCAGCTTTGCTATACCACATTCCTTGCAGTGACGTTTCGCCTCCTCACAAGCTCACAGGAACCTTGACTGAACTCTCTGGAACACGGAGTCAAAAGAAATCTTTCCCTCTTTTACTTTGTTTTCGCTACAGTATTTTGTTACAACATATAATAACAGATATAGTAATTTATTTATCCATAATGCTGCTATCCCTCCCATCTGAAAAACTACTCTCTGGGCCTTAATGATACCTCTTATTGAATTTTGGTTTTTATTAATATTAGGCTTTCATATATATATATATATATATATATATATATATATATCAGCAGAATATTTCCTATGATCTACAATGGTACTATTTGGCACATAATGTATTAAAATATAGGCTTAATTTCCTCTCGGATGGTATTTAACTCTCCATCACTGTCCAACCCTTTTGTGAAGCAGATCGCCTATTATCTAGAGCTGATGATGCAGTGTCTTCCTGTTAAACTGAAAGACACATAAATTGAAGAAGAGTCATGGGGAAAATCTTAAGTGTACAAATCCCATGGTCCAATTTTTATTCATAAGTCAATTTTGCATTCACGAAGCACAGCCCCACTATCTTAGAGGCATTGTTTGTTTGTCCTCATCACTGTCTAGACCCCAGCCTCAGTTTATCCCTTCGTACCCCATCTACCCACCCCTGTCACAGCCTGTCCCTTTCCTGCTGGGCTTCTTACGCAGGGTCTTGGTGGTTCTATTACATCTGAATTCACAAGAAAATTGCTTTTTGCTTATGCAGTAAACATTGTTACAGATTTTATCAAATGGGTTTATGACATTTCACATAATTTTTAACATTATTTATTTAAAAGTCTAATATGTTATAGTAGCAGACATTGTTTTGCCAACTTCACCTGTTTCAATGATGCTTCACAATCTAGCTTTAAAATAAACACGTTATTAAATGGACAGAGAAAAATAAGTAATTCCACTCTCCATTTTCATTGCTGAGGATTGAACCTAGGGGCTTGCAAGTACTTGAAAATCAACCCACAGCCTTTATTTTTCAAATTTTTATCTTTAAAAATATTTGGTCTTTCAGCGAACTTCTAGAAGTAGGGCAATATTAGCCAAATACTATTACCAAAATTCATCAGATGTTAAATTTTATTACATGTGTTTTTTCCCTATTTCTTTTTCTCTCTCTGTCCTTGCTAATCTCTCAGTATCAGTGTTCACCTGTGTTTATACAAACACTACTTCTTTCTGAATGTTTTAAGAATATGTCTCAGACAGCATGAAGCTGTGCCATGAATATTTTTTTCTACAAATTAAATTCATTTTCATACAAGTTAGAATTCAGTAAAT
This sequence comes from Dinomys branickii, assembly GCA_004027595.1. Taxonomy (NCBI): domain Eukaryota; kingdom Metazoa; phylum Chordata; class Mammalia; order Rodentia; family Dinomyidae; genus Dinomys; species Dinomys branickii. The sequence continues at coordinate 35,983 of PVLD010009292.1, forward strand.
CATGAAATTAACATTAATAATGTACTATTTGCATCTCTGCATACATTTTTGGAGGTGGAATCAACAGTATTTCTTGTGAAAATAAAGTTGGTTATAAATAAAGAGGAGATTCAGACATGATTCCACCCCTTTTCATCTAGACAGATGGAAGGACGTCACTGGCTTTAGCCAGATTGAGAAGAGCATGGATGGAAGAGACTTTGGATGAGGGAAATTCAGGACTTCAGTTTTGAAGATGTTAAAAGAGAAGTATGTGGATGTGTAAGTCTACAGTTTTCTAGAGACATATGGCGGCTTATCCTTCAAAGTGAGAGGAAATTGTTCCTTTTTGTAACACTCTGAAATGGTGAACAGAGATGTAAGACTACACAATACTGAAAGAAAGAAAACTGATCTTTATTTTACCAATGAAATGGTCTCTAAAATTAGTTTTTTAAAAATAGGCGCAGAAGTCACTGATGAGTATTAACCATGTGGAATAGCTTTGGAAAAGACAGAGAGCTAACTACGAATGTAAAGAGCATTAATCTCTCAGAGATGCAAAAGGAGGGGGGTTCAGAGTGCATAGTGAGACTGAATGTTCCTAGACAAAGGGATAACTTAGCATATTCCAGTTGTTAGACAATAGTGGAAAATAGAAACATAAGAGAAAAAAAAGTTAAAAAACTGGGAGGGTATAGTAATATATGAGACTAAAAATAGTAAAAAAGAGATCAGTTGGGTGTTGAAGGAATGTGTTTTGGGAAATATGGAGTTGTATGTTGTATTAGTAAAACAGTTTAGATTGATAAAAGTGTCTAAAATGAGGAATCACTGGTTGAGATGAAGTTTGCTGAAGTGGAGTTTGCCCAATTTAGTAAATGCATGTAAGAATATTTGGCAGGGGCTGTACTTAAAAAAAAGCAAGAAGCATACTTTCAATCCTCTATGACTAACTCATTTAAAACTTTTTCCCTGACAGTAAAGTCCTAACTATATGATAACAATCTCCTTATGTTTTTCTTCCTTTTACCAACTCTACTAGTATAATTTTTCTCATTCCTAAAATTCATTTAAAAAGATCTTTTCCTAATTTGTAGGTTTTCTTTTTACACGGCTGGTGTTTTCTTTGGATGTGCAAGAACTTTTCAGCAAGATGAGATCCCAGTTGTTGATTCTTTGAAGTGTTTCTCAGACAGTTTGGGTTTTTTTCAAAAGCTCTGCCTACCCCTATATCTTCAAGATTTCTACCAACTTTGTCTTCCAGTAGATTTTTTGTTTCTGTTTTAATGTTGAGATTTGTGATCCTCTTTGACTTGAGTTTGGTGCCTGGTGATAGACTTGGGCCTATATCCAGTCCTCAGCATACGACAAGCCAGGTTTTCCAGCACTATTTATTAAAGAGGCCATCTTTCTTCTAGTGAACTTGTTTCGTCCTTTGAAAAGATCAGCTGGCTGAGTGCGTTTGTGGTTGTGGCTGTTTCTTTCAGTCTCTTCCGTTGATCCTGAAGTCTGTTTTTAAGCCAGAATCATGTTGATTTTATTACATTAGTTTTGTAATATAATTTCATGTTACGGATTGTGATGCCACCTGACTTGTCTTTGTTGCTCAGGATTTCTTTTGCTATACTGGGTCTCTTCTGATTCCAGATGAATTTTAGGAATGTTTTCTATAGATCTGTGTGGTATGCTAATTGTATTTTAACTGGAATTGCATTGAGTCTGTACAATAATTTTGGGAGTGTGGCCATTTTCAAAATGTTGGTTCTTTCTATCTATAAGGAAGGAATATTTTTCCATCTGCTGAAATTCTCTTTGATAATTTTTTTCAGAATACTGTAGTTTTAACTTTATAGATCTTTTACTCCTTTGTTGGACTGATTCCTAAATATCTCAGTTTTTTGGATGCTATGGTGAAAAGTATGGTTTCCTTAATTTCTCTCTCAGTGTGTTGGTAGTTTGTGTATAGAAAGGCTACTGATTTTTGAGTGCAGATTTTGTATCCTGCTACACTACTGAATTTGTTGATTAAATCAAGGGTCTTCTAGTGAAATTTTTGGGATCTTCCTTGTAGAGCATTATGTCATCTGCAAACGATGATAAATTCACTTCTGCCTTTCCTATCCTTATTCTTTTGTTTCTGTCTCGTGTCTAATTGCTCTCGCTAATGCTTCCAGAACTATTTTGAATAGGAGCGGTGACAGTGGACATTTTAGCTAACTGTCCCTTAGACAAAGGACTTCTCTCTCAAATATATAAAGAATTAAAAATCATCAGTCCCCAACTCCAAATCCAAAGATCCAATCCAAAAATGTACATCTTAGATGAAGACACAGTTCTCAGATAAAGAAATACAAATGGCAAATAAATACATGAAAAAATGCACATCATTAATCATTTGAGAAATGCAAATTGAAACAACACATATACCATCTCACCACAGTAAGAGTGGCTATAATTAAGAAGTCGATCAATAACAAGTGCTGGTGAGGCTGTGGAGAAATAGGAACTCTTCCCACTGCTGCTGAGAGGATAGACTGGTACAACCACTATGGAAATTTGTTTGGAGATTCCTCACTAAACTAGCAATACAGTTCAAATTTAACCCAGCTATTCCCCTTCTGGATATTTTCCCAGAAGAATGGATAACATCATTATCACAGCGACATATGTGCACCTGTGTTTTTAGCAGCACAATAATAGCTAAATCGTGGAAGCAAACCAATGCCCATCCACTGAGGAATGGATTAAAAAATTGTGGCATTTTATATAATGGAATAATACTCAGCTATCAAGAAAGATAAACTTGAGGCTTTTATAGGTAAATGGTCACAACTAGAGACCATACCCATAAGTGAAATAAATCAGACCTGCATGAGTAAACACCATATTGTCTCACTAGTATAAGAACCTGAAAGAATAAGGTATGATAAGTAATGGGAACTGAAAGGAAACTGCTCAAATTAAAGAACAACTGGTATGAGGGAAAAGAGAAAAGAAAGGGGAAAATTATGTATGTATGTATACAAACACAGGATAGCTAACATAATTGTACTACTGACTTCTATCGCTTTATTGAAAGGAACAGTTAATGTTTGTGTTTGATCAATCTTACGTCTATATTTATTTACCAGAGTAACCAATTTGAAGATATCGATATATAATACAGCAACCACTGTTAATTTCCTACCATCTTGTCTAAATTTGGTATTGCTTGTATTGTTTTTGTGTTATTTTGTAAATGTGTGTGTGTGTTTTATTGTTTTGTCCTTAATCTTTGAAGTAAAACATAAAAAGATTTTTCTTCCCTTCATGATTAGAAAATATTCATTTTTTATATATTTGCTTCATTTCCAAGCCAAGTTTATTTGCATTCTTATGCACACCATGAGTTGGTAAATAGAATCAAGTTTCAGGGTCCTCTGATCTCATGTACTGTTTTTTTCAGTTAGATTATGGAAGTGCCCATCTCTTATCTTTAAAAATTTACATGCATTCCATATACATTGTAAGCTGTGGTTCTCTGATAAGTCAATAACTCTAAAATTTCCAAATTTTGTCAAAACTTTTCTAGTACTGAATTTCATAACTGCTAAGAAAAAAGAAATCAGAGATTGTAACATTATGCTGCTAGACTATGTATCAATGAAATAGTTTCTAATTTGGGCATTTTGTTTTGAAATAAGCCATTTTATCATGTTTTCTTTCTACTCATAATCTCTAACTGGTGTCTTCACCTGCTGTGAATAAAAGCACTATTACTTGTTAGCATATCATTACTGTCCAGTGAGAGCATAATAAATTCTATCTTTTCAGTGCAATTTTATTCTAACATTATTTCTTGTTGAAATGTATAAACCTAGGAAAGATTTGGACTTCTACTTGACACAAGAGCACAAATGTATTTTATAACTGTCAAGGTTACTCACACCTTTAAAGTCAGAATTATCATATTGTCTGTGGTCCACTTAATGAAGAAAATAATAATAGAACATTTGATTGAATGTGCTATAAAACCGTTATAAATGCAGAATGGTAGTATGGACCATTTATAATTATATCTATTAAAATAATGTAGTATTATCATGTACAAACATCACTTGAGTCTAATATTGTTAAATTACTCAATTCAAATAATCAAAATAGAGATAATTAAGGTGACATAGGTTATAAAACTTTGCTTTTTCAAAATGTTCTTATAAGTTTCCTTTGTGGTTAGAATTCTGACAAAAGTATGAGAGTCTATGAACATTTTATTGTGCATTATTTTGTTTATAAGTTAAAAAAAGGAAGTGAGGAAAAGGTATCAGGAAGAAGCTCTGACGATTTAATTTTAGAAGCATACTCTACTTTTTTAATGCATCAATTAATCTAAATTTTATTGAATGTTTAAATGTAAACTTTTAAAAAATACCAGTTTGCATTCTATTTTAATTGCTTACTGATAAGCTGCTTCATTTTATCCTGAGAATGAGTATAAGTAAATCATAGCTCAGACTTAGTTTCCTCCACCTTAATCTCTGTATATATTCATAGATGTGATCCATATAATATATAATTGTAAGATAGCCTGATCTTGTTTTAATTTAAAATTATACCAGTAGACTCAAAATTTGTAGTGTGAAATGTGATTGAAACTTGTGCTTTCTAGGAAGTTCGCTGTGTCACAGATATTTGAAATATATATATTCTCCATTAGAAAAAAATAATCAAATGAAATTAAATGATATCTAGCTTTCTTGGAACAGCCTCTGTTATAGCTAAGCAATAGTATAAATGACAGCATATATTGTTATGTACCACTTTCTTTATTACATTTCTATCATACTAGCTGATGTGTGACTTTAAAAAGACCACATTTTCCTTTCCAATCTGTGCTGTAACTTGCAAAATCCTTAGTACATTTTTCACTCTCAATGAGTTTTGTAGATGCATGATTGAAACTCCTCTTTACCTCTTGTTTGCTAAGGCTTTTTTATTACTATTATCTGGAGAATCATTATAGACATTCCAACTAATTCAATGATATTGAGTCTTCCTCTTAAAGGTGATTTAAAGCAGAAAAAGACATAGAACAGGATTAGCCTTCTATAGTGAAATAGGATGCAATTGCAAAGCTGTACTAATTTGTTCATTTTTAATCTATTTTCAAATTCTACAAATGCTGTTTCAGAGCTGATTAATTATTAACACTCACAGGGCTTAGTTCTCTCATATACTGCTCTTGGAATCCACTTTCTTGACTTACATAACAAACCTAACTAGACTTTCTATGATACAATGTATTTTTAGAAAAATTGACAAATAGTTGAAACAATAAATGTAAGATTAGCTAAACTAACCAATGATATATAAAATCCAATGAATAAAAGGAAAAAAATTGCAAGGAGAAAATGTTTACCAACAATATTAAAAGAAGTAGGAAAGCTTAATAAAAAATGAGTGCACTACATTTTCAATCTTTTACAAAAGTAAGCTTCCAGCTTTCTAGAACCATGATTAGGGTTGGAAGATCATTTAATAAATATTTGTATTTCTGTTATTAAATATAGGAAGACTTCCAGTAAGATAGTGACTGGGTAAGTAGCAGAGAAAGATCCCCCCAGAGTATTGCCAATGAGACACTGAACTACAGCAACATGAGAAAGACAAGAAGGAGAGAAATGGGTGCCCTGGTGCCCTGGACCCAGGAAAGATCTGAAATGAGAATTGAAACCCTTAGAAAGAGCAAACAAGACCTCCCCAGGAGAAAAAGCTCAGAGGGCCGCCATGGCGCAGTTAGAGGAAGAGAAGGCGGAAAAGGAAGGAGCCCCCGCTCCACACAAACCCCAACCCTGCTTCCTCATTCCAGCGCTCACAGCATCAGCCTCAGAGGCCCATGCTCGCGGAAACATTCCCAATCGGCCAAAGGAGAGCAAAGTCCTGAGAGCTGCTCCAAAATCGAGAGGAGAAAGCACAGCCTGGAAAGGAAGCAGCGGAGGTCAGAAGGAGTGGTTGAATCCAGTGTGAGGATGGCAGGATATAAAGGCCAATGAAGCAGATTTCCCATTCTGCAGAAATCTTTCTAATCACTACCCAGAGGCAGTCCGGAGTCAAGGCAACTAGTGAGCAGCTCACCATACCTAGCTCTATGCCCACCTCTAGGATATGGCCTCTGACCTCTCCACTGTGCAAGCAAATACCAGCAAAGAGTAGCAGAAAGCAATGGAAACAACCACAGGACCATAATAATTCCCAGGGATCCAGTCAAAAAACATATGGGAGCTGGAGCACAACAGAAAGAGTGAGCTGCAGATGGAGATGGGCTACACAACCCCATGGCCTTCTCACTCCAAAACCAAACAGAAAGCATGAGCTCAATGACCCAGCTTCAGCTCTCACCCTGAACTCTGTCTCCAAGCACCGTGAGTCTTGGTGGCCCTAGCATTCACAGTGTTATCCTGACAACAACAGGCTGAGTCAACGGGCTTCATTCAGACTCACCCTAAACTGCTAATATGAGCAGCAAGAGAGATTCCACACTGCTTGCATATATGAAAAATGTACGAACCCTTAGTGTCAAACTACACGAAAAGCAGCAGCCCTGGAGCCTGAGAGACAACAACATACTTTACACAGCAGACCCAAGAAAATCCTTCAATTTTTTCCTAGAACTAATAGCTAAACTTAGTACACACCACAGACTACCACAGTGCGCACGGTTGGAGGAGACCTCATGCCACTTGTGTCCAATATTGTAAGTGCACCTAATGCCGAGCGAGATCGAGAGGTGGAATGAGGCAAAGACATGGAACTAGGGCGTAGACCCGCCTCTCTAGCTGGGTGGGATAGTCTCCAAAGGGTCATAGGAGGCATGCAGGGAGACATGGGGGAGGGACCTCCCTTTGAGTTGCATGAGAACCCTGAGGACCTAGACTGGGCCTCAGGCACAGTGGTTTAGGAGTGGAGTGTGGGAGTCCGCAGGGATGATCCCTTGGGCTCAGATGCATCAGGGGAGTGGGCCCCTTAGAGCTGGGCATGCCCCCGGCCCCTGGCACAGCATGCCGGGCACTGGGATGACTCTGAAGACTCACATGAGCCTATAGACACAGATGCGCTGTCAGGGCCTGGCAGCTCTCTATGTGACCCTGCCTACTCAACCGGACACCCAATGACAATGAGGGCTTGCCAAAGGGTGCTTCTCCACCACTTGCCATAGCTATTTGTGTATACCCAGGTATTATACAGCATCATTAGAAGTAGCCAAGTCTTTTCCCAAAGTGAGAGCATGAGGGAGTAAGTAAACCAAAAAGTACAGTTATTACCAGTAGGAAGAACACTGATAGGGTGGTGGAACAACGAAGATGAAGAGAAGCAAAATGATTAATTGAATGAGCCATCATCTATGTAACTGTGTAATAAAGAAGGTAATATGATGTAATTTAGCATCCAGTGTTAACTCCCTACTATTTTCTCTGTAATTTGGTATTTCCTTTATTGTTTTTGTGTTAACAAATGCAAAGATAATACTAGGTAATACAACATACAGTGATGGTTCCCTATTGTCTCCTCTGTAAATTGGTATTTCCTTTATTGTTTTTGCTTTAACAAATGCAAAGATAACACTACGTTATACAGCATCCAATACCAATTCCCTACTCTCTTCTCTATACTTTGGTATTTTCTGTAGTTTTTGTGTTGTTCTGGTTTCTTTTGTCTTATAAAAAAAAAATAAATAAATATAGTAAAACGTTTCTCACACAAATTCTGAAAATTTAGTTAAGGCTTATTTTAACTTACCCTATCATAACCAATATTTAAGCAGTCAAAATACTGATTCATAAGTGGTTTGTTTGGTGCATTTTAGATAATGGTACACCATTAGATTGAAATATGGAGTCCTAACATTCACAGTTCAAAAATCGTATTTAGTTATTTTGAATTAGTACTTTTTTCTGTACTTTAAGATGGGTAAAATTTAGATATGCTTTAACTTGGAGCCTCAAAATGACAAAACAGCAAAATTTCAGGCCTTTCAATTGAAAACCTTTTTTAGCAGAAGATATCAGCAATGATCTATAATCTTTTGAAAATAATTCTTCCATATTAATGGACATTATTTAATGTTATTTTTATATTCTATTCTATAACAAGAAATTAAAAAAAAAACAACAACTTGGGAATATTGCCTTCTATGGTTTGAATGGGTTCGTCAAAATTCATGGCTTAGAACCAAGTTTCCAAATACAGAGCTCAATGGCTCGCAGAGCTGGAGCCTTTGGGAGATGTTTACAGTTAGCTGCGGGCATAAGATTGGGCTCATGATGGTATCACTGCCTTCCTAAGAAAAGGACGTAACCCTATTGCTTCAATATTTGCTTCCTTTCCATGATGTGCCATCTACCATGTGGTAAGAAAAGCCTAATCAGGCCAGCACTGTACTCTTAAATTCTCAGCCTCTGAACTGTAATAAATTTATTTAATTTATGAATTACCAGGTCACAAGTATGCACTTATAGCAAGAGTAAAATGACTAAGAGGCTGCTCTTTTTCATAACTATTTGCATAGATAGAAGATGATGTTCCTATTCATAGCTCAACCTCTATTGGGTGTAGCAAAAGAGAGATCCAGGTCTGGACACAAGAAAATAACACTGACACAATAGTCTTTTACCAGTATTGTTTGTTTCAAAACAACTTCATGATTTATTAAATAGAAATCAAGCACTCCTAAACACACGTTGTAAAGGAATTCAGAAGTGTCTAAGATTTTGATCTTCTCATGTTTCTTGTTAAGACCTTCATTCAAGACACTGGCCCCGTTTTCACACAACAGCCTCCTTAAGAGCATAGTGCATTATGGGAGTCACAGAGCTGGTGTAGGAAGGAATAAGCAGAATGTGTGACATAAGCTTTCATTTCAAGAATTCAATGCCAACGACTTACAAACACTTCTTAATCATTTATATCATATAAAATATCTTATTGTAGACATGGCTGTCTTATTTTCATAGTAATTCAAATCTGGTTTTCACAACATACCAAACTTTGCAGGTACCTCAACATATACCTCACACAAATATCTGAATAGACACACATAAATCTCACCATCATTAAAATGATATGTTAAGGAAATAAATATCTAGAGTCCTTCATGTTGTTTATCTTTATAATTTTAAAATATTATTTATTAATTTTACTTTATAATGAAAAAGTCTCATATACTTCAGTTTTGAAGACACTTGAATTTTTTATATTTTTACTGTGAAATCTGTTTTACTTACTTTTCTTTCCTTCACCTGCCTTTCTTACCTGCTGCAGTAAATCTGATCAGACAGGGAAATCATTTATTCTTGTCCACTCTTTCTTGGGCTGTTTTCTTTCTCAGTGTAGTCTGTTTCCAGTTTGCAAATGAGCATCAGTTTGTTTCCTTTTTAACAACAATGTTGGAAGACTGTTTATTGTGTTTCCTGATCACCTGGTATTTTTTCAAGTGACAGCATTTTCTTACTTTGTATTTATCTTGAGGAGTCTAATATCTGCTTATAACTTACAAACTCTTTTCTTATAACAGAAGCTAGATGATTAATACCCAATAAAAGAATTACAAAGAGTCTATGCTACATACTAACCATTATTTATATATATTCTTATCTAAAACTGTTAATATTTGTATAGTTTGCATAATTCCTCTAACTAAATTACTTAAAACAATCAATACTTGTAGAGTGAAAGTGACATCCCGGTTCAAGAAACGTCATGTTTACTTTACCATTCCCACTGTAATCAGCTACAGCTGCGTGGTAACTTTTCGTCAAATAATTATGACTATCCATTGTATATTAATTTGATCAGTGGTTGGAACCCTCATACTAAGGATGCTGATTCTGTGTGTTGTGTGATTGTTTGTGACTAGTTTTTCCAGCATTTCTCCCCGGAAGGAGAATGTAAGTAATGCAATTAACCTTCTTGTATTGTTTGCTTTCAATTGTGGCCTTTTGTGTCTGTGCTGTTTAATTGTAGCCCTTTGCATCCTGAAACCTTTGGAAAATTTCTGGAGATTAATTGGATATATACAGTTTTCATATCTGTGTATTACAGAGTAATCTATGCATCTACTATAAGAGGGATGAAATAAATACAAAATTTTAAAGATTGAAACTACTGTTTTTGAAAGCTCTAGAGAACAAAGAGTTTGCACTGAAACTAATGTTATTCCTTGGTTTTAGTGACATTTACAAATAAATCTAAAGTATTATCGGAGTCAAATGAACACGAAATGAGAAATAGAATATTTGACTTGTGAAATCTTCATTGTTTGCCTTAGACAGTAGAAAAGTTTTCATTATGGGACCTTTTCTCTTCTTTTCTGAAAAAAATCAAGATGAACACAGGGCAACCCAAAAGAAATGTACAAAGTCTAGGCAAAATGTTTGCAATAATTCTCTGTGTGTCAAAAAAATTGTTAAAATTTATCTTGGTCCACAATCTCACTGGACTAATAGTGCTTTAGAAAAACACATATGGAAAAGTGAGATATATATTTTCTACCCCTAATCATTTCATACTGCATTTTCCTTTCATTTGAACTCAGTATATAGAATTAAATTTCTACTCAAGCATCAATTCCAGATAAAAGTAACTTTAAACTACAGAGAAGATCCATCCTTAAAAGTCTTCTTACTTGCCTGAGCAGATAAGATTTTTCTGCTGTGTGTATAAAATATTTTGAGGACTTAGACGTCTTCTTATCATTAGTTTCTTTAGAAGTAGCAATACATATTGGGATAATCTTTCCCTACACAATTGCATGACTCAAAAATAGTAGTAGCCAGTTTCACCTATATTTCAAAATAACCCTGCTGAGAGCTAATATCCTCTACTTAGTTCATTAAATGGAGCTTTTTGATGTCAGAAAATCTCTACAAAGTTTTCAAAACTTTAATAACAGAGGGTACAACAAAGAAATCCTTGCCAGGGAATAAATAGAGGAACTCCAAGTGCTCTAACCTAGAAACTTGTTTCAAGTTCCTATCTTATTCTGCTTGGTAAATAAATGTTACAGATGTGTCACATACCTTTATATATATTTTAGGACACTCCCAGTGAAAATATCTAATATGTGTCATTTAGTCCATTCCACATGGAGATGTTCTACAGCAGAGAATATTTAACATTGTTTAAAATTATTTTATGTTGAAAGACATCTCGTCATCAGTCCTGCTCGTCCTCCTCTTTACTTTGAATGCGCTCGTCCCGTCATTCTCATCACTCTGTGATACTGTGGAAGTCCTCTTTTCTGAATGTCTTTAGCGGCACTGTCATAGGTTTCCCAGTGTCCTAACTTAATTCAAAATTCTACCTTTCTTGGTCATTTTTATTTTGGCGAAGTTTCGGAAGCCACATCATGCCAGTTCCAGGAAAGAAGATAGAGGAGTATACACAGTAATGTTTATTATCAACTGCTTTACCAGTGTACTGCACTAGGCAGCCACAGTTCCTATATATATTCTTTATCATGCACTCAGGAAAAAGAACTTCCAGAGATGCTTCAAAATTTGGCCGGTATAATCAATTGAATGGTAGAACTGGAAGTAGGACAGGGGTTGTATGTTGAAGGGGCTTAAATCCTTTAAGATTCTTAACGAAGCCCAACTGGGCACTAGTCACCATTAGAAGTTATTTCAATTTGACTCCTAAATCCATTCTACATGATCTAAGAGTGGGCAAGTCAGTGACATCCATACTTTCTGTAAGATCTGGAACCAAATGATGCTCACTACTACCAAGTCAATCAACAAAAATCTTTCTTTCCCATTAAAGCTTCAAAACCCACATTCTACCTTCTATAAAGCAAATAATTGAATAAAGCTTACTGCACCTGCTTCGCCAGTGCAAGCTCCTGGGTTTGATTCCCAGTACCAACCCAGAAAAAGCAACTTGTCTAATATGTTTTATGTTAAATCAAAAATTATAAATAGTTTTATATTTCATTTAAAAATAATCTCATTTCTGATATAAATTTGAGATTCAGTTAATCAGTACGTGATTATTAATAGAATGATAGCTCTGAAAGTCTGTTGCACACATAATTTGAATGAAGAAAATTAAATTTTTACCAGGCTTCAGATTGGCATCAAAATAGCTATGTCAAATGTATATAACACAAATTCAATTTTATGACTTTCCTTTTAAAAAACTCAAAATCATCTATATTAAGGAAGAGTTGAGGTTAGCCTTGCAACTGTTACAGAACACTCTATAAACATTGAAACAGTCAGGAAAATTAACAATGAAATGTGGTAAGAAAAATCAGAGAGAATCAAACCAAAGCTATGGAAAGGCAATAAACATGAAGAAGACAGGGAAAAGGTTATAATGGGCAAATTGAATGTAATCTTAGTATGTGAGCAAATATAACTTTGTTCAGAATAATTGCTCAAACTACATATCTGTCATTTGTGGGAATTTTTTTGGTGGATTACAGTGATTGTCAAGTCATGTTGTGTGAATACAAGCACAGGAGGAAGAGAAGTACAAGAAAAATCTAGAGACAAAGTGACAAGCATGTATTTACTATGAACAAATTTCAAAAATGTGAATGATTATAATAAAAAGCATTGAAAAGAGGATCACAAACCACCCTTTAAAGAATCTGCATTTAGTGTAGGTAAACTCAAATATAAGAGAAGGTAAAAAAAAAAAAAAGGTAGGTAAAATGGCAACTAATTTCAACCAGCATGAAGACAACTATTCTACTGAAGATGTGAGAAGTGATTTTTAACCTCAGTGCTGACTTAACACTGTGATTATTAATCGCGATTGTCAGTGGGATGGCATCAATAGTCACGTAGCAGCTCCTGACACAAACCTGTAATCCTCGCAATCTCGGTGGCTGAGGCAGGATTAGATAAGGTACTGGGCTATGAATAAATAAAAAAACTGTTGCCCAGTTACCTGCTTCCTTGCCAGGTTTAATAGTCTGTAAATGGAAAAGTGAATAGAGAGAGCTAGATATGGCTCTCGTACACTAGGAAACTTTCAGGATATACCTTTGGACTTTACTTCCCAAAAGAGATCTGCCTTGTGAAACATAGAATCTAGAATGGTTTCAAGGCTCATACTACTTGGAAATTATTTTCAAAATGAGAAGATTACCATATTAAGCATATATACTAAATAAATAAAAAATCAGTTCTATGCATATCATATTGTCTTATCCAACAACTCTTACCCATAAAATTCAAATGTCCTTTCTCTGTGGTACAGGAGAAGCTTTTGTTGTTGTTTACTGTGCTAAATACATTTATTTTCTTGTAGATTCTACACAACAGGCAAATTCCCAAAGGATACAAACTCTTTGCAGATGGTTTTAACTGACACAAGACTAAATATAATACTTAGTGGTTTGTGTCAAGTTCTACATCTTAAAAAGAAAAGAGACTATAGCCACTACAATGTTGGTGAGTGCTTTGCTAGTAGTCATGCAGTTTATTTCTTCAACAGATTTTTAGGGTATAATTCATATACTATAAAATTCACCTACTTAATGTATATAATTCAATGGTTTTTAGCCTATTAGTACATATATACAACAGTCACTACAATCAGTTTAATAATACTTTCATCACCATAATAAACAGCAACAACAAAAAACCCGTTCTCTTTACTTTTAATCTCTTTATGAGCCTGTTTCCTCTCCTCCTTCCAAAACAATTATTTATCTTTTAGTGTGTCTTTCAATCTGCGCCTCCTGGTGCTTATACAAGCTAACCAGATAATTTATGTTTTTGTGCTCTCTCTGGCTTCTGGCCCTAATCATAAAGATTCATCCATATTAGATATGTTACAGGTGTGAAAATACATACTTAGAGTTTTTCATTTATTATTTGATGGATGTGGAATTTTTTTCACTTTTTGTCCTTTCAAGTATGTCTTTTTGTTTGGATAGTATTATCATTTGTTTTAGGCATACGTCTAGAATGGTTGGGTGATATCTTGGGTGATATAATAACTTCAGGTATATTTGTTTCAGAAATTGCCACACTGAAAAAAAAAAAGAATAAAAAAAAAAAAAAAAAAAAACTACATTTAAAAAAAAAAAGGGCTGGGGATATAGCTCAGTGGAATAAGCGCTTGCCTAGCAAGCGCAGGGTCCTGAGTTCGATCCCCAGTACCGCAAAAAAAAAAAAAAAAAAAAAAAAAAAAAAAACTACATTTAAGAAATTGCCACACTGTTTACAAAACTGGTAACAGAATTTTATGATGGCCATACATGTGAGGGCTGTGGTTTCTTCACAATCTCAACGTTTGTTTTTAATAGTCAATATTCAAGTGGTTATTTTGTAAATTTTTAGAAAATTTGTAAATTTTTAGAAAAAATTTATTCAGATACTATGACATTTTAAAAATAAGACTATATGCCCTATTTTCTCATTTATTTATCTGTTTATTTATTTTAAAAGTAAAATAATGAAAACATATTAACAGACAGCCATTTAAAAGTAGCACAAGAATAGTATAAGCAATACTGAATTATAGACAAGGTGACAGGAAATTAACAATGTTTGTTGTATTACATATTGATAACTTCAAAGTGCATACTCAGAAAAACAAATATAGACATGCAAGATTGATCAAGTAATTAACAATTAATTGTTCCTTTCAATAAAGCAATAGAAGTCAGTAATAGAACCAAACCATGTTAGCTATTCTGCATATGCATACATACATAATTATCCCCTTCTTCCTTTTCTCTTTTCCCTCATCCAAATTGGTCTTTACTTTTGAGCAGTTTCCATTTGTTTCAAAATTTTTATCATATCTCCTAATTTTTATTCACACTTTCAGGTTCTTACACTAGTGATATAATACATTGCTTACACATGCATATCTGATTTGTTTCACTTATGAGTATGGTCCTAGTCGTGACCATTTACCTATAAAAGCCTCAACTTATATTTCTTTATAGCTGAGCAATATTCCATTATACAAACGTGTAACAATTTTTTATCCAATCCTCGGTGGATGGACATTTGGTTTGGATCCACGATTCAGCTATTACAAATTGTGCTGCTAGAAACATGGGTGCACATATATCACTGTGATATGATGTTTTCAGACTTTCTGGGAAAATACCCAGAAGGGAAATAGCTGCGCTGAATGGGAACTCTAGACCTAGTTTGCTGAGGAATCTCCAAACTGATTCCCACAGTGGTTTCACCAGTCTGCATTCCCAACAGCAGTGGAAAGGAGTTGCTATTTCCCCACAGCCTCGCCAGCATTTGTTATTGGTTGATTTCTTAATGCTAGCCATTCTTACTGGGGTGAGATGAAATCTCAGTGTTGTTTTAACTTGCATTTCTTGAATGACTAATGATGTTGAACATTTTCTCATGTATTTATTTGGCACTTGTATTTCTTTATCTAAGAAGTGTGTATTCACTTCTATCAACATACACCAAACTCAAGTCTAAATGGATCACAGATCTCAATATTAAAGCAGAAACACAATCTATTGGAAGAGAAAATAGGTAAAAATCTTGAAGACATAGGAGTAGGCAGAGAGTTCATGAACAAAAAGCAAACAGCAAATGAAACAGTTCAAAGAATCAATAACTGGGACTTCATCTTACTGAAAAGTTTTTGCACAACTAAAGAAATTACCTGCATAGTAAAAATAAAACCCACAAATTGGGAAAAAGTCTTAGCTGGCTGTCCCTTGGACAAAGGTCTTCTAACTGGAACACATAGAATTAAAAAATACCAACTGCCCCAAATTCAAAGACCCAATCCAGACTATTTGTCTTCATATTATTGTTTAAACTTTGAGTTCTTTTTTAATGTAAATATGCATCTTTTCTGAAATATAAGATTTAAATATATTTTCTTCAATTGTGTAGAAAATTATTTCACTTTGTTTATATGGTAGTTTTTCTTTAAAGAGAAAAGTAAAATTCCATAAAAGGTAATAGGAGAGTAGGAATGATCAACACATTGCATAATGTTACCTTTAAATGAGTTACTCGGACTATAAGATATAGGCACTTAACTGTCCAGTTTTGACACAAAATTTCTTCTTCAATGAACTAATTGAAAGTAGTAGTATAACTATCTCAACCAATATATCTCTATCTGTATCTATTTATAATCTGTATCTATATCTATTTATATACATTTCTTCTCCCTTCTCTAAAGGAGAAAAGAAGAAAGGCCCCACCCCATTTTCTCTTTCCTTTTGAAGTTTTTTTTCCCATTGTACAATATCCATTGTATGTTTTGGGTCTTATTTTGTTTTTTTGTTTTTTTTTTTTTGCGGTACTGGGGATCGAACTCAGGACCCTGCGCTTGCTAGGCAAGCGCTTATTCCACTGAGCTATATCCCCAGCCCCTGGGTCTTATTTTGTTATGGCTAATACATTGTGTCAACTTGGGGAGTCCAGCGGTTTGGCTGAATGATTCAGCAGGAAGCCGGGGTGCTTACTTTGTATACATCTTGAGCCTGTGGAAGTGGAGAGCATGGAGGTTATCTGAGAGGTACACGCCCCCTGGGTGGGGGTAGGCTGTTTACAGTGTAGGGGAGAAAAGGAGGCTGCTTGCAGCCATTCTTCCTTTTTGTTCTGGCTTTTGCTGTGCTCTGCTGCCCTGAACAGTTTGCTCTCTGCCATGTGCCATTCTGCCTCAGAACCAGCCAGGTATGGACTGAAACCTCCACAAATTGTGAGATAAATAAACCTTTCCTTTCTTCATTTTTGGTGCTGGGTATTTTGTCTCAGTAACGAGAAAAAAGTAACCAAGATAGAATTTGGTACCAGTGGAGTGGGGTCGTTGCTGTTACTATACCTGACCATGTGGTTCAAGAGCCTTTGGAAATGGCTTGTGGGAAGAGTTTGGAAAGGTTCAGAGATGTCACCTGAAAAGGATGCGCTGGAACGCCTTCAGCTGTTCTGTATGGGAGATTCTGGTCAGAGTTCAGAAGACCAGAAGGCCAATAGTAATACTGCCTGTAAAGACAGGGTTTGGAAGGTTTCTGTTGGGAAGGACTGCATTGGTTGTTGGACTCCAGATGATGTATGTTATGGCTTGGCAAAAAGTTTGTCTGCATTTTGCTCATGTCCAGAGACTTTGCCTAAGACTGAGATTAAGGGCGGCAGTGAACTGATTAATCTGGCAAAAGAAATTTCAAGACAGTCGAATGTTGGGGCAGTGGCTTGGCTATTGTTGGGGGCTTTTAGCCAAATTTACATTGATAATGAAGAGCAAAGAGCCCAGCAGGATGATTTAAAATGTTGTGAGTTTGGCCAGAAAGGAAACTCCAGTAAAGCTGTGAACTGCAAAGATAAGGCTAGTAGATCTCTATTGCTATGAAAGAAAAAGAGAATGTAAAAGATAGCCTGAGGGCATCACAAGCAGCAAGTCTCCACCTTTTGCAGCCTCAAAACTGCAAAGGTGAAAGACCTTGACTTGAGAAGGAAGCCAAAGAGTGCCGTGTTCCAGAATGGCGGCGGCATAGAGAATTTGCTCCATAGAATTGGATTCAGTGTGGCCCGTAATCCAGGCACTCGATCCCTACGGCCAAGAGAGAGGAAAGTTTGGCTACTGCTCCAGGTGGCAGCAGACCTTGGCATCATCCACGTGGCCCTGGCTTTAGGTGCAAGGAAAATGCAAGAGTTTTGAGGTTAAAGAGGCTTCCACCCAGATTTCAGAAGACCTGGGAGGCCAGGCAGTGTGCCCCTGAGAGGGCAGCGTGTGAAGCTGTGAGTGTGAAGCAAAAGGTGCCCTGGAGACCTCAGAAGTTTAGAAAAGACAGGCCCATGGATCATCTAAGGAAAGCTGCAAAGAGGGAGCAAAGTGAGCCTAAGAGAGAAGCCATGGGAGCTGTAACCACCAGAAGTGCCATAGGGGTAGACTCAGGCAAGCCCTTTGGAGCTCACGATGTACAACATGTTGCTTCCGATGCTGGATGTGGAATTACAAGACACAGTGTTAGCCCTGTTGGATTTTGGACTTGCTTTAGTCCCAGTGCTCTGTATCCCCCTGTTTGTACCTATTGGAATGGTAATGTTTATTTTTTCCCTTTAAATGTTGGAGGTGTTTAATTTTCATTTGTATGGGGGGAAAATGTTACGGTTCTAATATAAGCATGTCTTTGTATCTGGAAACTGGTTTAAAGGTATGTGTCTGGTTGCCAAGTTGACAAGGGGTGGAATGTTATGGTTGATACATTGTGTCAACTTGGGGAGTCTAGCGGTTTGGCTGAATGATTCAGCAGGAAGCCAGGGTGCTTACTTTGTATACATCCTGAGCCTGTGGAAGTGGAGGGCATGGAGGTTATCTGAGAGGTACACGCCCCCTGGGTGGGGGTAGGCTGTTTACAGTGTAGGGGAGAAAAGGAGGCTGCTTGCAGCCATTCTTACCTTTTGTTCTGGCTTTTGCTGTGCTCTGCTGCCCTGAACAGTTTGCTCTCTGCCATGTGCCATTCTGCCTCAGAACCAGCCAGGTATGGACTGAAACCTCCACAAACTGTGAGCTAAATAAACCTTTCCTTTCTTCATTTTTCGTGTTGGGTATTTTGCCTCAGCAACGAGAAAAAAGGAACCAAAATATATTTATACTTTCAGCTTCTTATACTAGGGAGACAATTGGTATTTGCACATGTTCACCTGGTTTATTTCACTTATGAGTATGTTCACAAGTTGCATTTATTTACCTATAAAAATCTCCAGTTTATCCTTTTTTATGGCTGAGTAGTACTCCACCTTATAAAATAACAACTTGTTTTATCTGTTTCTTGATTGATGGCCTTTGGCTTGTTTATACAGAACTCAAGGTTTTTTTCTATTTTAATGAAGTTGAAAGTGTTTATGCCTATATTATTAGTATCATTTCAGTGACTTTATTAAAAATCTGAAGTTATACATATTTATGTGTATGTTTCCTTTTAATTCCAATAATTTTAGTTCACCCACTAATCTCTTTAATCTATGTTATTATTTAAGTATGCTGTGAGATCAGATTTCAACTTGGTCTTTAGCTGAGAGGTTACTTATTTGTTGAACACTGTTCTTTCCCCCACTGAATGGTTTTGGCAACCTCGTGGGAAATGCATAAACCCCAGCCATTTGGGATTACTTCTTAGGCTCTCAATTTTGTTCCCTGAGCTACATATCAATCTTTCTACTACTGCTACTGTCTGGAGTATCCTGTCTTTGTCAATTCTGAAGTCTGGAAATATGTGCTTTCCTAATTCAATCTTTCTCAGGGTTGTTTTTGTTATTCCTAATAACAAAACTTACATCACTGTTATTGAACAGTCAGTTTCTATAAATAAGTCAGCTTGGATTCGTATAAGAATTATGCAGAATTTGTAGGTTAATTTTTGGGGAACTGTGATTTCAGTAATACTAAGCCTCTCAATACATGAGCTTAGGAGTTTTATATTTTGGAGCTTTTTTCACTTCTTCCACTCAGGTTTCATGTTTAAAGGGCAAGTTGTGTACTTATTTGACTAAATTTTTACATTATTTTTGATGTAATTCTAAATGAAATATTACACTTGAAATGTGTTTCATACTTGTTTTAAATTTTAGTGGCAACTGTACAGAAACACATTTGAGTTTTGTACATTAATGTGTAGTATAGTAATTTGTATACTAATTTGTAGAATGGAAATTTGGTCTTGTTCCTGATATTCAGGAGAAAGCAGATATTCACCATTTTAAATTTTCTAATTTAAGATGTTTTGTACATCTCCCTTAGCAGTATGAGGAGATGTACAAAAATGAGAAAATTCTATTATATACCTTGTTTGTTGAGTATTTTTATTGTAAGTTGCTTTTCTCATGTATTGAAATGATAATATGCTTTTAAATTTGCGCTTGGGTGGTGCATGTATTACTTTGTCTTTGCATTTTGAACCACGTTTGAATTCCGGGGACACATTCCAGTTGATAAAGGTGTATGACTTTACATATTGCTGGATTCCATTGGGTGATATTTGATTTGCTATGTTTTGGGTCGGTGTACCCCAAAAGTCCGGGTCTTGAAGTCTTTGTCTGTGGCCCACTGTGTTATTGTGAGGTGGTAGATTTTTAGTGCGGCAGCCCACAGCAAGTCTTTCTACCATTAGCGATGCAAATATCTGACAGAGGCCTATCACAATTTATATTATTTCCCCATAAATACTTTTATTTCTCTAAGTGTGGTAGTTACGGGCCCTCTTCCCATTTCTCAATCGCATATGCTTTTAGTTAATAAATACTTGTCAAATTGTTGATTTTCTCATAGAATTGGATTTTGAAATGTATATGTCTGTTATTTTCTATTATTCATTTCCACAGTGCTTGTGATTTGTATTTATAGCCCCAGCTGCAGTGAGGAGGATGAGAATTGTGTTCAACCTGCTTTTAAATATGCGATGTACATGTGATTTTCCTAACAACATACAGACTGAAACTTCTGTTATTTTAAAACCAACAGTTTAATACATTATTAAACATCGATTTATCTTAAAGTCTCAAAGTATTCATCACTTATTATCAAGAGACCTTCACTTTTTAGTAGAGCTGAATTAAATTGAGGAGAAGTGGAGCAAAAATATTCTATTTTGATTTGATTACATTATTGATCTATACAGTGCATTGCATTTGAAGAGCTGTTTAGAGAAAAACATTAGCACTACATTATATTTAGACACGTTTTCCCAAGCTCATCAGATTGATAGCGTCTATGATGGGTTTGATACAGGAGACAGCAGCTCTATGTTTGCTTTTCAGTGGTATAAATTTTGCCAAGTCCTAATGTACAAATTTAAATGAATGGCAAACTCTGTAGAGAGTGGGGGTTGTCAAAAGATTAAAATTTGACAAAAGATTTCATTTTCAGCTCCATTAACTTAAGGTTGCCACTTAGATTTTCTGGGGAGGGACTCCAGTTTCTAGCTTTAATCTAGTCCTTTGTAAATTAGATTTACCAATTAGATTTATCAGGTTGAATGCTTTTTTCAGGGTAAGCACAGGGCAAACTAGAACTAATAAAACTTGCAGTGCTTAAATATTATTCTAATACAATTAGTTTGTAGAACATTATTTCACGTTCCAGAGCACAAATAACTCAAAACCACTGAATTTTGTTATGGTTACACATTGTTGATTCATGCTGGACACTGAAATTTCTATAGCAACACAGTTCAAATAAGTCATTTCCTGCTTACAGACACTTTTTAACATTGACATAGTTCAACCAGTAGAAATATTGATTTAGAGAGACTATGCTAAGATTCAAGTTTATAAAGATATTTCCATTTTCATCTTAGGAATGTTATCTTTAATTCGTAAATAAGTCATTTCTTCTAAAAATGTAGTTTGGACTTCTTCAAAATCTGTTTTGTAGAGTACTACTAGAATAATTCCAAAGGTTATATAGTATTACAACTTTCAGCACAGACACTATGGGCTTTTTGTACATCAATTTTAGTACAAACTGAAAACTAGTTGATATACTGCAAAGATAAACTTTTCTTGATATGGAAATTGAAAAATCACAACTTGTTTTAATTATATTTTATTTTAAATCCAACATGTTTTTCAGTGTCTACTAAGTACAATATAGAATTTATAAAATGTAAAAGCACTTAATAGATTTTTTTACTTTATTAAAGGAAATTGCAACTTAAGATTGTAGTAAAGTAACTTCATCCCTATTAAAAAAAGAAAATAAAACAAAATAACAAAATTAAGAACAAACATTATTCTGACAACATCAGTCATTGCCTAGCATGCAGAATAACCCAAACTTGTATGCTGGCGATGGCAATGGAAACTAGCGTAGTCATTTTGGAAAACAACCGGCAGTTTCCTAGAAATTCAAGCATAAACTTTCACAAAGTTGCAAGAGTCTTATAAATATTGGTCCAACACGATGAAAAATTATGTTCACATAAATTACTCAAAATGAATAATCATAGTAGTTTTATTAATAATCGCTTAAATCTGCGAACAATCCAAATGCCATTCAAGTTGTGGCGCAATATATTGTGGGATATTTATACATTATAGAAAATAGACTTTAACATACAAAAACAGAGGTGTATTTCTAATACACTGATGTGAAACTATCTAAGCTCCGAAGTCTGTGTGCAGTATCATATTGATACATCATGTGTGGAATACAAAAAACTTCTTGGTGTTTCCAGCAAAAATTCCATGAAGAGCTGAGTAAAACATGCATGGAAGTAGACCTGGCAACTCCGAAGGTCAATGACTGTTTCATACCTTGACTATGGGCTGGGGGTCGTAGCTCATGCTCCTATTCCCAGCATTCAGGAGGCTGAGGCAGGAGGGTTGCTATGAATTCCAGGCCAGTGTGTGCTACATAGCAAGTTCAAGGCAAGCCTAAATTGTAGAAGCAGACATTGTCTCAAGAAAAAGTATATGTTAACTATTGTTGATATAAAACTCTGAATGCTTTTAAAAACTTGCAGTTATACAGTAAAAATGGTGCATACTGTGTTTGAATTAAAGCTAATAAAAATGATAAAATGTTTAAGGTTGAAAAAAAGAAAAAGTCTTGTGAATAGGTGTATTCCTGCTATGGTTGCTGCACTTACTTAATCAAAGTTTAAACAACATTCATAAGAAATTGGTACATACTAGTAATAATATGCTCACATTAAGAAGTAAATCTTCAAAAATACATATAGAGTAGAAGAATAGCATTTTCTAAACTTCACTAAAGCTAGTTAGCATACTTCTTTTTGAGAATTATTATAGTTTTCAGTTACATGTGTATGCATGTTTATGAATGTTTACATAAAAAACGAGAAAGTGTACATGAAAGCCAGGACAGTGGTATCTTCTGCGTGGTCACAGAGTAATAGAATGCACCAAATTCATTTTTATTTTGAATGATGTTTTATTTGTATGATTAATGACATATGTTATATCATTTCTCTAAATTATTGGGCAATTAAAACATTGGAAAATAAGATAGTTTATTCTTATAAAGATATTGAGGTTGATACTTTACATACATTTTTATTGCATTCTCGATATAAGAACTGAAAATACATACATTCACTATAAGCCTTTGTCAGCCATTTTTCACCTTTGGCAAATTTTTTAGCTGACTTCAATAAGTCTAACCACTTTCCACTTAATAGGTGTTGAACAATATTGCCCCTTCAAAGTTCAAAGTTCTTGAGAAGGAAAAAAAAGAAAGTGATCTCATGCTAAATGGAATAACTTAGGTCTGTAATTATTTTTATAAATATTAATACTGCATTATTTATTTTGATCATATTAAGAAGTTAAATCCTATTTTGGCAGAACCACTGGGATAATAATGGAAAAGAATCTTATGCTCTTTAAAATCATTTCCTGATTTCACAATATTTTCTGTTATTACAAAGTATTAAATATAAAATCATATTTACACAAGACATTTGAGCTCACGTGCTCACGAGAGTTTAGCCAAGGATCACATTCTTCGTTCATATTTAAAAAGGGGGATAATTTTGAGCATAAAATAACTATGAATATAAAATAATTCCAGAAGGAACTATGTACATATAATTTCAAATTAAATTTTAACTTTATGGAAATCATGAAAAAGTTATCTAAACCCTATATCTTGTTAATATATTTATTTTAGAAATTATTCTAGTTTTCGTAAGAAAGATTACAATATCTTCAAAATTAGGCTCAGAAATTCCATGCAACACTCAGACAATGCAGAATGTTCCTGTGTGGTTTTGTTCCCTGTTCCTTAGAGATGAAACATCCTTACTGTGTATTATTTATTCTGCTAAGCATATAATTAGCATACATGAACATTTTTTCTTTCATAAACTGACTTTTCTATTAAGCCAAATTTTACATTTTGTTTCTCCTTGTACTTTTTTGTTATAATATGTAAGGTCTTTGATATGCAATTTTAGTAGTACATCATTTCTGAAACAAGTGTCGATAAAATTTTGATAATATGATAGAAAGCTTTCAATTCACTAAAGCATTAATTGCTGTATCCACAAATTTATGTGATCTTTCCATTTTATTCTTAAACTTTAACTACATTTGACTAAAAATACTTCAGATTTATGGTCCTCAAAATATAATTATTTTTGGATGATACAGCCACATTAACAGTGTTTTATAATAATAAATAAAGGCTTTCTTTCCCCAGAAATAAATTATTGCCTCAAATGTTATTATAAGCCAATGAAAATTACATTTTGGATTTAGAATGAAGGATCTACAGATAACCTTCATTTCCTGGTGCAATCGCTGTGTGCTTAATTTATGCAGTTATTTCTATACCGGATGTTTGGCATTTTGTTGGCAGTTTCATAGCCTAACACTCATGATTCCATGTCATAAAATAATAAATGGTTTGTGAATTATTCTGAGAATTATGTGTGTATCTCAATGGAAGAAAAAGATTTGTGAGTTTTTGGTTGTTCAATATGATATAACCAATTGAATTGATATCTATGGGCTGTGTCTTTCTACAGTTCACTATAACTTCAGTAATTTCCATGAGTAATAAGAACAAAAAATCCAGGAAGACATGTCTATTAAGAAAAATGTTTCTGCTACGTGTATAAAAGAGGAAGAGATAGATACTTCTTATTTACCATGCTATTTTACAATGGAGAAATAATGGCTGTTTGCCATTATGTTAATAAAAGATCACAATACTAAAATAAAATAAGTTTTTCAAGAACTAAACCTAGATTGACTTTAAATGCATATTTTTAGTAGGAAATTAGAACTTAAAAGCTTTGGCTTGTTATAATGTTATTCGTATCTATCTCCATAAAAATGATATGTGTTAGAAAAAGAACTACATCAACAACAGAAAAAAAAAGAAAAATTATATATATAAAAAAATATGTAAGAAAGTAAGTATGTAACAGCATATCTTACATAGTTGTACTACTGACTTAGGTCACTTTATAGTAAGGAATAGTTGATGGTTAATTGTTTGATCAGTTTTACATGTCTGTATCTGTGTTCCTGAATATACACTTCGAAGTTATCAATATGTAAAGCAACAACCATTGTTGATTCCCTGTCACCTTGTCTGTAAATCAGTTTCGATTGTACTATTCTTATGCTACTTTGTGTCTGTTTGTTGATATGTTTTTGTTCTTTTACTTTTAAAACAATAAAAAAAATCATATGTGTGTGTGTTTGTGTGTGTGTGTGCATTGTGATTTTTTAGTTTATTGTAGGTACTCAGTTACTTGTGTAGTACATGTTTTTCAATGTTTGTGGATAAAAATCTTATATTGCTCAGAGCTCACAGGATGAACTCAGATAAGACAGGACAAAGACTAGGTCATCAGACACAATTTATTTCTAAAATTTGCTTCCAAACCACATCTTTCTAATTTGACTTGGTTGCAAAATAATTTTGTTATGAAGGAGATATTTGGGAGATGCAACTTTGGGAGTTATTATAACTACAGGATTTTAAACAATACTTTGAAATCCATAAGCTTTATGCAAGGCTTTAAATACATATTCTGCTTTAGATAGTGTAAGCAAATTTCAGCCAAAAAAAGAAAAAGCCTATGTCTGTTGGTCTCAGCCTCGGTTTTTATTGTTATCCCTTCATTAAAAAGAGCACATATAGTGGAGGCGAACCTATGGGATGTCTGCAGCAGCTGGCCAATTATAACTGAAAATTCTAAGAAGCTCACCATCACTGATAGGATATCACTGGTTGTAATATACACATATGGATTAATATATGTATGTTATATATATGTGTATATGTGTGATATATATGTGTATATATGTTTATATCTATATATCTATATCTATATCTGTATCTATATATGTATGATAGATGAAAACTGCTTGGGAAAAATCTTCCAGTATTCCATGATGTTTGTTACATGAAGGAAATATTACTGATATTTTAGACAGGATTATACTTATGTGCACATTAAATTCAAGGGAATATTTTATTTCTAAGGATTTATTATAAAAGCTAGCAAAAGTTTTATTTTTAAAAATTCTACCTCAATTTTGTCTCCATGAGAAATGCTTCTATCCTGACAGAAGAAATAACTATTGAAATTACTCGGAAATGCTGAAATAGTGGTTGACTTACTCAGACGTCTTGCTAAGTCCCTGAATTCGAATTTATACACTTAGAGATATCAAATTTTCTCTACACTGATAATAGCCTAAAAAGAAGCCAATTGCATTATTTTCTATCCAGCCTCAGAGGCATTTTAAACTTGTCAGTGAAAGAATATATATGCCTAGACAGTTGTTTGTCTCTGCCTTGCAAATAAAATAACAGCATGAGTATTTTAATATAATGCTTGATATATTATTAACTGGCAGATCTTATAATAAGCATATAATTGTATTACAATACTTAATTCCATAACTCAGTAAGTATCATTTTCTTCTTTCTCAAATAGAAGACCAACAAGATAAGGAACATGCCCGAGGTGGCAACTCATATAAGTGACAGAGGTGGGCTTTGAACCCAGGCATTCAGCTTTAACAAACTTGATTTTAAAGCAAAACTACACGGTACATTTTATCAAAAGAAACGATTGCTTTTGTTTTCATGAATAATATACTGTCTTGTTATTTAAACAAAGTATTCAGTAGTAGATTTAAAACAGTGTAGCTCTTTTTCTAGATTTTATGGTAATGTAAAGTAAGTTGATATACTAGAATCTGGTTTGTATGCACTTGTTGAAGGTCAGAAAATAAGTTTTGCTTTCACCAAGCCATTTACTATATAGCTAACACACTAAGATGCACTCAGTCTTTGATATCAATTTTTAAAACACTCTATATTAAATTACTGTTGAGGCACACTTATTAGTGAGGATAATGGCTCTTACCATGGTTATTAGGGCTTTTTCTGTGCAAGTTTAGACCCCAGTGAGCTGAGGAAAAATTTTCATACACGGATGATGTTTTCACATATAATAGTAAGAGCCTACCTAGGGCGTTATGTCAATTAGAAGTGAGATGCAGGATGATAAAAACCTAGCCATTCACAAGCGCCTTTTTGACCCTTCTTTTTCCTCTGTCCCCTTGGAAACAGATTTTTATAGTGATAAAGTTAGGTAATGAGTAGACTGCTAATACCTTTATATTCAGTTCATCTTTATTTGATTCTTTTTTTATTTTTTTTTTTTTGGCAGACTGGGGATCGAACTCAGGACCCTGCGCTTGCTAGGCAGGCGCTTATTCCACTGAGCTATATCCCCAGCCCTATTTGATTCTTCTTAAAAAGTGCTCTTTTGCTTAAATTCATCTTTGGGATTTTGAAGTTTTATTAATTAGTTTTGCTTTTCAGTACTGCATTATACAGGTATCCAAAAATATATCACTGTGGATTTGTAATGGTTTTTAATTTTTAAAAATATATTGAGGTATAATTTTTTAAACTACAAATTGATGTATTTTATTGGATTTTTCTAATAACCAGTTACAAGATTTCTAGTTCATTTTACATCCCTTTAAAATCATAGTCAAAGTGTTATCTTTCCACTGAGGCTAAACAGAGCTATAAGAGTTTTAATCTGGACTATATTCAGTGAAAAATTGTGAATATGAAAATTAACTTTATGGATATGTGGTAACTATTACTCATTTTCACCATTTATAAGCAACCAAACTAACACAGCTTTTTGGATGTCTGTGTCAAATAAATAAAAGTAAATTTTTGTACTGTAAACTATAAAGGTAATTGGAAAATAGAGAAAAATATAATAGAAAATGATATGCTTGTCTATGAAGCAATAAAATATAGTTCTTAGCAGGATTTTCATTTCACCTTTTAGCGTTATGCTAGATAATTAAAGTCCTTCCTCAGTTCCCTTCTCTTCCGTCACAGGCTCTTTTTATTTCACAGACCATTTCCTCAACTTCATGGTGTTTTTCATCTAGTGGTTTATAACAAATTCTCAAAACAAATTTGGATCCATTGTAACATCCAATTTCTTGCCAGAGAGAGTCCGACCTAGCCTATTCTCACTTATTTTGCTCAGCTATGTTATTTGCAACCTTTTCATCTCTGCCGTCAAAAAATGTATATAAGATAGAAAGCTTCATAAATGCTACACTGATAGATGAAAGTGATATGAAAAGTATCAAGTTACAAGTTGCCAGCATAATGTTAATGACACAGACATGAGCTGGAAATCTATTTTAATAAAACTCCACCTCACTCCAACTTATTTCGTAAGTTTTGCCCTCAAAATTGTGTATTTATCAGTACAGTGTATGGGTCACTACTTCACATGCAATGGATGGTCACTCTAAAGACTTTTCAGTGAAAAACTGCATCCAGTATACTATCCCAGTACTTTTCTATTGATTGAATGGCTCACCATCTTACCATATAATTGGGTTAGTTTTATTTATTTTGAACTACATATATGTATGTATTCATGATTGCAAAACATGTCGTAGCTTACTCAGCATACAAGACGCCTTGTGTGTAATGGGAATATACTTGTTGAGAGACTTTTCGCCTAGCATGATGTCTGAGGCCCTGGGTTCAATTACCAGCAATACAAAAACAATAAAATAAAACAAACATAAAGAGAAATTTAGAGCCATAATACATACCACAGTACCTTGTTTAGCAGGATAAGGTAAAATAAAAGAATGATAAAAGAGACATCATATATCATAGAAACTAAAGGTAATGACACTATTATATGTTTGAAAATTGTCAGAACTGTGGATTTTAAGTGTTCGCATCACGGAAAAAGTATTTCATTTATTTCGTGCTATAAGGCTCCATTTAGCTATTTCACAAAGTATACACATATCAAGCCAGCACAGTGTGCACCATAAACGGACAATTTTTACTTGTGAATTACTAATAGAGTGTACAATTTCTGTGCTCTTATACAATAAGGGAGAAAGCGGAAACAAAGTGGAGTCTCTGGAACAGGTACTGAGTGGGTTCAGTGACTGGACGATTTGAGTTGGAACAAAAGCGAACTGCACTGAAATTTCATGTCCAACTGTATCTGTTTTTACAGCTGCCCGAGAGCCCTTCCACAGACATTCAGAATCAAAGCATCCACCTGGGACAGACCTTATTAATTTAATAAGCTCACAGTTATATTTATCTATAGCACTGGGTGCAGGACCTCTCTTTCTCTCTCTCTCTCACTCACTTGCTCTAATTTTTCTCACAAAAACAGAACTCTACTGTGGATTTCACAAGTGGAAACAGGCTAGCTACTGAGGAAGAATATAATACCTGTTACAACTCTTGCCTCTTACTGCAAGCCAAGAAAGGTGAAGTTTACCATTAGAGAAATGGGATAGGGAACGGAAACCATCGTCACAAATCCGAGGAGTCAGGTCTGCTTCCTCTAACCAATCGCCCGTGTATGGGTTGTGGACAATAACAGCCAGCTGTACTAGTGGTGGCTCCCATCCTTGCCCTCTGCAAATGAGCACAGCGTTTTAAAGGAGAGCGCCATAATTACAGGGGGTGATACAACATAACACCATAAACGCTTTTCTGTGCTGGTTGGGTGCACTTGTATGCTGTGTTCTCCATCAACCTACCAGTAAATTAAGCTTTACAAAATCTTCCTTCAAATGCATGTATCATTTACAGGGCAACTCAGGAGTCAGACTGAAAGAGTCTGCATCTTATAGACATATGTTTAGAACATACAACTTTTGGTTCTGTAGTAAATGAAAATTTCAAGAATTAGATATTTTCAACCCCTGATGACATGTCACAACTACTTATATTTTCCTGGCCAATGCATCATTATGAGGAATATCCCATTATTTTTTTAATCTAGTGCATAGCAGAACTTGTTATAATTTCTTAATCAATTTTCATTTTAAAAGCTCCATAATTTCTAGATTCAGACTATATTTTAAGATAATAAAAGGATGTTACAAGTAAGAGGTTTTGCACATGATTACGAGTTCATATGCTTTGGATATATGCATACCTACACACACACACACACACACACACACACACACACACACACTCAGTGTATACAAACACTACCTCCACAGTGTGCTTCCTCAATAAATTGATAAATATGAAAAGATAAATCTTCATGTGTATTAAACTCATAGTCAGTTGAGTGATACACATCTTACATACCAGCTAATAATATTAGGCACGTGTTTTTCAAGTCTTATGTGTTTGGTTTATTGAGCTAACTGAATTTTCATTTAGGTAGATGATAAAGGGGCTGTATTAGCCCTTAGAAGTTGATCCAAGTGGATTGAATGGTGAAATGTAAAAATAGAGGACAGATATACAATGCACCTAGAGTAAGCCACTTTGCACATTTTTTTTTAATTCTTTTTTTTCTTTTCTTTTCTTTTGACGGTACTGGGGATCGAACTCAGGACCCTGCGCTTGCTAGGCAGGCTCTTATTCCACTGAGCTATATCCCCACCTCCTCTTTGCACATTTTTATTTTGAGGGTTTATGAGGGAAACTGCCAACCTCATTCCAAACTGAGGGTTTAAGACTCAGACTCTGGAAGCTAGCAAGGCTCTTCAAACAGATCCCTTCATTCTCATGCATCTGCTCTTTAGACAAGGTCCCCTACATCGTACATCTCAGAAGCAGCCTGGCAAAAGCCTTAACGCTGCTACAGGTAGGGAGCAATGGCTCCTCATCCAAACTGTACCTGATGAAGCATGAGCCCTGTAGCTTGGCAACCTCCACATGCAATGGAGTGCTTGTCTCCGGTCCTGTGATTTATCGCCCCGTTATCTACTCAATTAGTCACAGGCAGAACGGTAGACCTGGGGCGGGAGCTTTGCATCTGGTTAAATGCAGTAAGCCCATATAACAATTGTATGAAAGAGCAAAATGCAGCGGGAAACTATAACTCACTTTTCAGAAGAGCACACACTCTCACTGTAATGCATGGGCTCAGATAATACAGGAAACCTGCTACAAAGCTTACATGGCTGGCTCTGACGGAACAGGAAGGGAACTTCCACCCCGTAAGTCACTCTACTTTCTATAGAACTTGGAAGTGTGACGACCAATTATCAATATGGGGTTGGGTAACACGTGTCTACGTGGACTAAGATGATCATAAAATTAATGGAATCACTCAAAAGGTGGGTGAACAGATTTTCTGCTATCTTTTAATTTAGGAAAATTTGATACTTGCTTTAATGGAACCAAAATATTGCCAGTGGAATACAACAACATAACACAAGAAGATACAACTGCCACTCCTATTTATATATTTCTACCGAACCTCAACCCTTGCTATGCCCTAAAATAAAACAATCACAAACTATCTGGTTTATTTTCTCTAGCTCTTCTCTGTTTTCTCTTTGAAGGTAGGAAATCCTGTGCATGTATCTGTGACTTGAATTGAAGCTATTTTTTGGTAATTTCAGTTAAATAGTAAAATTACACAAACTTCAATTAATTCCAGATCATTGTTCTCATCACCCTCAAGCCTGAGCCAGTCTTTGAACATCGTATCGCAACATTTCTTTTGACTTCCTCAAAATCAATTTATTTCATTCTTTTTTTGTTTTTATAATGTTAATTTTATCAGCCCAGGTTTGTCATCTGTGCGGTTTGTAACTGCCTTTGGCAGTGGTTACACGCACACACTATTCCTTGCGTCTTTGTAAATCCGCTTTCTCTCTCCTCCCTGCCACTCCTCCACTGGTTCCCCTTCCCCCTCTTTCACCGTTGTTGGTATCTGTCTTACCTCCTGTCATGGCAGGTAGTGTCCACGTTAATTGGGGCAATTAGGGGCCTGTGCGTGGCATCTCTTACTTTTCTTCTTCATCCCCAACCCCCTCCTCTCATTCCCTTGGGCCACTTCCCTACTGCAGGTAATCTGCCCCTTTGTCTCTTTCTATTCATTCTTTATCATTTCTTTGTCTTAGTATGAGTGTTTGTTTCCTTATTCTTTTGAAAATAATTGAATGTTTGAATAATCTTTCATATACATTTATCTTACTGATTTATAATATAAGTACTTAAGTACACATAAGAGCATAACTCAAAATTTTAACAAGCTGAATGCTTTGAGATACCAATATTTTACTTAAAAATTGTATTATCTAAGAAGCACTTCTGTATTCCTTTTCTGTTCTTATTCTCCTTCAAAGTCATTCTTTACGAGTCTCCACAGAACGCATTCCGTAATGTGTATTTCTTTTGCTTTGCTTCTTTTTCTCAAAATAATGCTCATCAGATAATACCTGTATTGCATGGGTGAAAATTATTATTATTATTGTTGAATAGTATCCCACTCTACTGGCATGCTATAATGTAGTTGTTATTCTGGTATTTGGGGAGAATTTATGTAGTTTTAATTTTAGATTCAATTGAAACATTGCTAGTGGGAGCATTGTGCTACAATTCTCATGATTGAGAAACATCATTAAACTACTTTTTTCTGTGTGTATGGTTATGGTTAACTTTTATTATATCATGTGTATTCTCTGTTATACTGTGTGAAATTCTATACATATACCCGTTCTTCAAACTCATTTATGCAAACCTGGTGTAAGGACTTGGATCCCGGTATCCCCCTAAAGCCTCATGCTATCACGAGGTGGAACTTGGTAGATAAGTCTGTATCTAGGATGTGTGATTCCCGCAGTCCACCCGCAGCAGGTCCAGGAGATTCCTGCAGGAGGGAATGACGCGGGCGAAGAGACAAACACAGACACCAGAAGTCCTTCTGGCGGGCCAGGCGAGCAAGGCTCCTCTGACACAGAGAAATGTTTTTTGCTTTATTGTATACTTTTGTAATTACATATGAAACTCTTAGATACAATGAGGTTTCTATTTTAGTTATAGATTCAGACATAGTTGACCGACTCTCTGGCCGCAACCCTAGCAGGAAATCAACTTTTCTAAAGCACGTAAAAGAAAGCAAAAAGATCAATCAGTAGGTGTTCTTGATTAGGTACAATTTTTCAAAGCATTGTTCATTTGTCTACTGGACAAGAGGACCCACATTTACAATATCTCCATCCAGAACCAGCTCAGCACACACAGGCCCTTCGCCTAATGTTTTCCCAGGCACTGAGGTTTGCCTAGCGCTCCCCTCTGGTTCTGGTGGGCAAAAATTGCCACCCAGGAGGTAGGGGACTGACGCAGTTCTCTGTGGTGGCTTTTGCTTCCCCTTTCAACCCTGGAGGGTGCCTTTCATCCTGGACTCTGATTCCTTAACGACTTTCAGTTCTGGTCCTTCATGTCCCCAACCATCCCTCATCAGTAGCACAAGGGACATCTGGAAAGCTGTGATTAATGGAGAGTACGCAGAGAGCCGCACACCCATGCTGTGCGGTCCCTGCTGTGCAGGTCCTGCTGCCGGTCCTGACTTTGTCAAGAACTGGCATTGGGAGGTCTTTGGCATGTAATACTGGGACTGAGGATGTGGTGCTATCATTAAAAATGTGAGTGCCACCTGTCCTAAGGATGGGTAGCCTGGATGAAAATACAAGGGGGAGAAGTGGGGAGTTCCTCATCCCTTGCTTGCTCCTTGCTGCCTTTATGTCTTCTGCTGTCATGAACTGTTTCTCCTCTGTGACCCTCCTCTGCCCTGTCACCCCACGTTGGAGTCAGCCAACTATGAAGTGAAACCTCTACAAACTGTGAGCCAAACAAATCTTTCTTCTTTCAACTTTAGGTGTTCAGTATTTCATTTCAGCAATGAGAAAAGTATATATGTATATACTTTTATATATATTATATATATAGTCGTATACTATATATAATTTTCCCCCTTTGTTCTTTTTATTCAGTCTTCTTTCATCACTGTTTTTCTTTCCTATTTGAGTAATCGCTTTTCCTTTCACAATGCCTTGCATTCTTATATCGCTAATCTGAGCAACTTCGTTGAAGATAACAATATGTAATAAAACAACCATTTGTAATTCCTATCATCTTGTTTTGAAATCCTGTATTGTTTTTATTGTTTTGTATGGTTTCGTTTTTCTCTTCATTGTTGTTATTGTTTTTTTCTCATTAAAAGAAAATTTAAAAAGAAAAGTAAGATATCTGGGTTATCCTATTTTTCCTAAATAATTCCCAGTGTGGGTGTCCACTTAACAGAGCTTGGAGATTAGAGTTATGTTAGTGGTCATTCAAAGTAATAATATTTTGATTTTAAAACAATTCTTCAAGTGTATAGGCAGCGTTGAACCTGATATTAATGTGAACTCCAGGGCTGAAAGTATTTGTCCTATAGTGCCTATCCTCCAAGCCACGTCTATTCGACACATACCCATGTAGCCTTGTTCCCTTCCATTTAATGGCTGTCTCAGGAAATGTGCAAATAAGTTCAGATAAGATGTAAGCAAATGGTAAACTAATGTGCGACGTACCTTGTGTTGGCTTGGGAGAATCTCCACCTTCTTACTGGGGTTCCCTTGAGTTAGTGTGCTCATTCAATTAAATATCAATTAATATCATGGTTTTAAGGTGTTCCTTGCCAAGACAATTGCTTTCCAAGTACTAAATTGGTTTAGTGTGCATTGTTGTGAAGTACATAAAAGTACATTGTTTGTCTTGTAGTTTATAGTTTTGTTTAGTCTCTAGCTTCCTGTTATTAGTCAGGCACATTCAAGTCTGAATAAAGCTACTATTCTATTTTTTGTTTTTTAATCTATTTATTTCATTGCTCTTTTGGCAATTAAAAGTAATGTTCCTGTTAAAGTTCATATCAAAGTGACAGAAAAAATGAGAATCACTTCCATTTGAAATAATAACTTCCTCAGATAATATTGTTGAGGTAATTTTGGGTTGAATCTTCACTAATATGCCTCGGTCAAACCTAATATACACATATCTACAACAAAGGATACACATCTTTTCAAGTGACTGTGAGAAGGAGAAACTAACAGGTAAGGAATTAATGGCCATTCTGATAATTTTATTTTACATGAAATATAAATGACACATCACATTCCTGAACCGAGTCATTCTTCAGTGAGACTCACAGAATGCAGTATTAAATACATTTTGCATTTTCATTTATTCATTTATCACTTATTTAAGGACAGGCTCTTGCTATGTCATGCAGGCTGGCCTTGAGCTCACTATGTATCACAGGCTATCCTTGAACTCATGGGGACCCTCCTGTCTCTGCCTCCCAAGTGCTGGGATTACAGGTGTGTGCCCCCATGCCCAGCTTAAATAAACTTCGGAAGTTAATTCACTCACAAATTAAAAGCAAGAAAAAGAAAAGACAAATCAATCACTCACAATCAAACTTCCATATTTTATGATCTGGATTATAGTTTTATAGCTACTACACATTTCTACAGGCTTATTTCTATGATCCATTAAAAGAAACATAAATTGGAAATCTATACATTTAACTGTTTAAATCTTATAAACTGTGTAAAAACTGCACGTAATGGAGAACTTAATAGTCTTCTGCTACCATAAAATTTACAATATAATCATCCATACCAGGCATCTAACAAGAAATGTATTATACAAATGAACTGGATATGTGGATATTTACTAATTAATCATCTTAAATTTTAAAAATATGTTCTTCAATGCTTTTCTTTTAAGTATTTTAAAGATATGCTGTATAAAACTTTCCAATACTATTAATATTAAATAGAACAGAAAGGAGAGAGTGGGTGTAACAACATTGGAGAGAGACTTGCCATGATCAGAATAGAAGATAATCGAACAAAAGGCAAGTCTATGGAAATACTCATTATCAATGTGTGACATTAAAAATGTATATAAAAATATTTATAATCATAACATGGTCCATAATATCATATAGCTTCATCACTTTGCATAATATTTCAAAACCCCCTTGACTGTCCAAAAAAATGATAAATTTTATAAATCATAATAATTTTAGTATTAAAATTTTTCATTTTCTTTATGGCAGAGCATTAAAAATCCAAAGAGTAAGGCTACACAGAATAGCGAATTGTATTATGCCTCCAGTTGAACTTCTTTATTTATTTATGACTTTGTTCTTCTATGTACCTAGAGCTTTCAGCTGTTTTGGCCTCCGAGATATAGTCCCACATTATAAAAACCACATACATTTGAGGATGATTGCAAACTCCAAAGATGAGAGATCCAAACTGGACCAACAGTGGGCGTGTATGTTAACAGTGCAGAAATTTATACAACGTTTGCATAGAATTCTTTTATGTATTTTACTAGGTTTATAAATTGATTGGCTGCTTAATTTGCTTACATTGGGGGAAATATTTTATATATGTTGCAAAGAGTAAATATGAAGTAAAACTGAAATTGCAAAATGCATGAGCTGAAAATCACAGTTAATGATATACAGCATGCTGTCCTGGAAGTGAATAAAACAACAGAAGATTTTTCCAATATTTCTTGAAGTGAATATGATCAATAATAGAAGACTCTGAACAACTGAAGGATAATTGAAAGAATTAAATAATAACACTAAAATGTGCATACAAATAAATATTTTCCTGAGGTTATCATGAAAGAAGCTGCACAAAATATTTCTTGAAAACAAGGCTTCAAAGAAACTGCATGAATATTTTCCTTAAAATCAACACATGCAGTTTAAATCAAATACTGATGGACAGAATAAGGGTTTCTTGATCATAAAAAGCATAAATAAACATCAAAGATGTTTCTAAGAAAAGTTAGGAATGCAGATGGTTATGAGTTAATAAATTAAGAACACTGGTCCTTAATTTGTGTGGCTATTTACAAAATGGTTCATATCATCCTATAGCACTTAGGGACAGAACCAAATGGAGGGTGTGCAGGGTAATAAAATTTTCTATGTCACATTTTTGCACATCTTAAAGCTCATTTATAAGTGTTATTTTAAAACTTTTCTGTAAATAGCTTCTTATTTTTTAGATAAATCTCATGATCCATAACTGTGAACTCATATTTTCTAACTCACTAATTACGCTATTGGGCTTGCACTTGAAAGCATCTCAAATTTACATTAATACTTTGTTATTGTTAACTTGAAATACCTAATGTTTAAACAAGGGGTGGCTCATTTACACAGGGCTCTACAAATGAGATAGAGATTCTGAACTACTTTTCTTTCATCTTCCAGTTCTATTTTGCTCTCCCTTTCCAATCTCCTAAGAAGTCTGTCTAATGAAAATCCTATTGCCGGCCTAAATATTTTGAGGGTGCTTCACTCTGGTCCTCTCTTATCTCCTCTCTTTGGGAAACTCCTAAGTGAGTTTATACATTGTCTAGAAATGTGGTGTTGTGATTGGTTTTGATCCCTATGGGTTCTTTCACATGTTATTCGCAATTTTATTACAATAGATTAAGATAGGTAACTCAGGAAACACAGATTGGTTAGGAAATGATAGATATGACGTTGAAGGTTCTAGACTGTACTTTGTAACTACCTAGTATTATATTTCATAAATGCGCAGGGTTTTATTTCATAATTGTCTAGGACCTGCACAGAGAGGCTTACTAGGGAAGGGATCCTAACAGTCAGACCATAGAAAGGCATGTGGAAACAGCAAAAGTTCAAGAGAGCATATCCATGTGCTGGCTAGATATATTCCGCAATAGACTGTGAAGTATTGCTTAGTAGTGCAAGTCAGTTCAGCCCCAATACTTGCATCAACTTGCCCATACATCATGTCCACGTTGTTCATGGTGGACAGAGGCAGCCCACCATGTAAATATCTAACTTTGAACCTTTTGTAGCAGAAACAATTGGTTGCATCAACATTGTTCAAGATGTGGAGGTAAAGGGACCGATTTTTTAGACTCAGAATTAACAAGGCCAGACTGAGTAAGTAATTATCCATCACCTACAGATAGCCCTTACAAGAAGCAGAAAAATATAAAGTAACAGATTGTTGTTCAAGGGCAGCAATTAGAAAGCCCATCATCTATCAGCCAGGTAATGCAGATGGTATCATTTTGCAGCAAGATTTGACCACCATCCCAGTCTTGGCAGGAGCACAATTGTTCCTGATAGCAGTCAATGCCAGCTAACCAGCCATGTGAGAGGGGTTATCATTGTAACACAGCCAGTTGCAAGTGATGTGATTAATTCAAGAGGGATCTTTGTGATGGTGCCTGGACTAGCGCTGGGACTGAGTCTGCTCTGTGACTGCTCTGTGATGCCAGGGAACCTCGTGACTTGAAGAATGTGAATGTAATCCTGGCTAATGGCATCGTCTTTGTAACAGGAGTTAAGCCTGTGCTATGTAATAGACTAAATGGAAATTCCTAAGGAAGGAAGGAAATAATTGTATGTTGCACTAGAACACAGAATTTTAGAGGAAGTCAAAACTTTCTTTCCCTCCAAAAGAAAAGAATAGTCCTTGTGCAGGTTTTATACAAAGTACACAGAGAAGCACTTGATTCTTACTCACTCAAGCGATATAAAAGAGATGATCAAAACTGTATTCCTTGACAGTTTTCTACTTTTTCAAGGAAATTTATCAGGACTGATAAGGGTGGCATATTACATTCTGTCTTTTCCTATAGGACCACAGTACCTAAGTTTTTATAAAAAGGCTCGGTCTTATAATTAACAAATTGAAATCACAAATCTTTGTTTTATCCATTCAGTTCCAAATCTGTCTTAGTCTGGAGATAATACTGACTTGTTGTAAGGTAGATTTAGTCGGACAACCCAAAGAAGTACAGCAGTACTACACAAGCAATTTTATGACTAGAAAGTCTGAACATCTATCTCAACAGTGGAGAGCACCTTCCCCATATAAGCTGCAGTCAGGCGTAAAACAACCATTCCTCCTCACGGGAACTTATTTAGACAGTATTCATTCTTCTAGTGAGGGAGCTTTATCTAACTGAGTAGAAGTTTAGATTTATAGATGGCTTTCAGGCAAGAACTTTGTTTCGGTGATAGAAAAACAGTAAACCTCTCTCTGAGATACAATACACACACGTGTATATTCAAATGTATATACGTATATTTTCAGCGGAAAACGATGATGAAAGGGCACTCCAAAAGACAGCAGTTTGGAGTATGTAAGAAATTGTGTCAGAAGTTGTGACCCACACCTATAACCCCGTGGCTCTGGGAAGCTGAAGCACATGAAAAGCAATTTGAGCCCAGCTTGCAGAATTTAGCAACTTAGACCCTGTCTCCAAAGAAACAATAAAAATAAAAAATAAAGACCTGGGGTTGTGGCTAAGGATAAGAGCTGAAATTCTGGGCTTAAAAAAAAAGCTGTTAATTTACAGCAGAGAGTAAGACTTGTGATGAATAATTTTGGAACATATATTGTGACTGTAGGAGATTTCTATATTGCAAGATTTATCAGATCTTCCACTATGCTTAAGATTTTTGAATTTCATACAAGGAAACAGTGCAAGAGAAAATAAAATCAATTGACTACAAAATCAACTTCTAGTTTCAAGAATCTCGTAGAACCACCATTTCTGCGAAATACACTTCAAGGAACATTGTATCAATTTGAAATTTTATTTTTATCTTATAGCGTAAACATGCATTTACATAAAAGTAATTTGGATGTATATATGTGATATAAATGATATTTTATTAATAGGGAAATATTTTGATAAAATAATTATAAATGGAATTGGATCATATTCTTATATATTATTTTTCTATGAAAATGTATTCTTCCAATATATGAAAAATTTGTTCTTTCAACATTGTTTTCCATTGTAGTTACATAACAGTCTGAAATCATAATTTCTAATATTTCACATTTTGAACCCATTCTTTTATTAACTGTCATCTTAATTTTTCTGTTTATGTTCCATAATTTTCTATATAATTATATTATGTTTATATATTTATATACTATTATAATTTAGTACTATTATAATAAAGTATAATGCTTTAATTTATATTATATTGATATGATATAATTTTATGTTATATATTTCCATATAATTATATTTTCCATATGTTTGAGTTACTTTTCACTGAATTCTTTCATAATATATCAAGCCATTCCCTTTTCCCTTTTATCCATTAAACCCAAAGAATAAGAAATAGGCAAATCTGATTTCTATCCTGTACCTTCTAGAGGGATCTCCTCTGTCAAGTAAATCAACCAGATACAGACAAATATCACCTGGGTATAGCCAAATCACCTCAAATTGAAAACAACTTCATAAAAATGTTCAGTTTGGAGAGTAAGAGCCTTAGTAGCATTTTCTTTCTGTGTTATCACCATTGTTCTTAACAATGTATTTATTAATTACTTTTATTTTTTAGATAATGGGCCACAGAAGTAAATGGAGCCATATGCTCCCCATGGAATGAGTTTCACAGTGCGCAAAGAAGGGATGGCCCTAAAGAAGTCCACATGTGTTCGTTATCAGTGTTATGAAGAGAAAAACTGAACTATTCGATGAATATATAACGGGTCAAATTTAGGTGAACAAGTAAGTTTTAAATAGCTTCAGAAGATAAAATGATATTCTTATCCTAAGATTTTAAGAGTGAATTAGAGTTAGGTCATTAAAATCAAAAGATAATTTCAGGAGAAATAACTGGGGAGGTGACAGAGAAAAAGAAAGACAGTAGATTTTTGAGACATGAAAATAAAAGCAGGTAACATTTTAATGAAGAATATGAAAACCACC
Source organism: Dinomys branickii (assembly GCA_004027595.1). Lineage (NCBI taxonomy): Eukaryota > Metazoa > Chordata > Mammalia > Rodentia > Dinomyidae > Dinomys > Dinomys branickii. The sequence goes on from PVLD010009292.1 coordinate 76,519, forward strand.
ATAGTATCACAGGATGTGATCATTATTGTGGAATAGTGTGGTTTCAGTGAGTAAATATGAATTAAGTTCATTTGCATGGAGTTGTGCTCACAAATATTGGCAGTTCTTAAACTGAAGTCCTTAAGGAAAAATATATATAAAAAGAAATGTTAGAATAATGTATTAGCCGTCCCTACTACAGGTGTACAGGTGTGAGTAAAATCTAGCCTTTTACATTAGTACAGATTCTCAAAAGAAGAATTATCTAATCTCAGGGTAATTATTATGGCAAACGTAACATTTCAGGTTCAACTTTATCAATGATTAAGTATAGGGGAAAAGCAAAGTTCTGATACATATATATATATATATATATATATATATTTGTAGTTTTCTTTCATTTTTGGAGGGAATGCCAGGACTAATGGGCTCTTTATTAGTATGCACTTGAGACCACACAAGCTGTAACCATCATGTTAGCATACTACAAAGTGTTCATGTAGAGACACAAAATCGCAAAGAAATGTAGAAGAACCCATAATTGAATGATGAATTCCAAAAAGTGATTGTAATCTAAGGCACTTTGGCCTTGGCATCTGTTACTTTTAGCAGGCAGCATCATAAAAATAGAAATATACTTGAGGCCACTTATCTAATTCATAATCATTTTTCTACTACTATCTACATATTCTTTTAGAGGATATTGTTTCTCCTTGCCCTCTCTGGGATTTTAAAGAATTATTACATTTTATAAAATCTGTGAAATTGAATAAGGCAAGTCTAGGCAGAACGAGGAGCATTGACTTTCAATGTCCTTGCTTTAGCCCTTTTTTTTTATCAGACCCTTAAAGTTATTTTGATATTGTTTTGGGGGGATCCGGGGAAGATGGCGACCAGGTGAGCAGCAAGGGAGCGAACCTCCTTAATAAACACCACCAGCTCGAGACAGACTTGGCGAGCGTGAATGCCGGGACCTCGGCTGGGAAGTATAAACTGGGCGTATTTCTCTGAGATGCCGGGGGAGATGTGGTAGGGCGGACCAGGCTGCCAGGGCGAGATGTGGGAAAGCCCCAGACGCTGGGAGCCAGGGACGATCCCCGCGGGGAAGAAGCTGGGCTCGGTCCAAGCGCAGTGGGAGCGCGGCCGCCTCGGTCCCTCCCGCCTCCCGAGCCGGTGCAGCCCCCCGGCGACTCCCGACAGAGATCGGCTTGCTAGCGGCGGAGACGCCCGGCAATCCCACGTTTTGCGCGTGTCGGGCGAGCCGCGCGGAGGGCCCCAAACGCCGCCGGAAGTGGAGAGGATTTGCTGGGTCCTAGCGCCCTGAGAGCACGGACACCTCGATCCCTCCCGCCTCCCG
>PVLD010009293.1:0-77811 GCA_004027595.1 Dinomys branickii
TTAGAGAAGAAAATAATTGAAAGGAAAAAATGGAAATATAGTAGATCTTTTGTAAATGGGGAGGGGAGGAAAGGTTGGAAGGACAGGAGGGGAAGAGGACTGAAAAATGAATTAAGATGTAATTATTATGTAATACAATATGTACTAATAAAACATATACTATATATACATATTTGTGTATATATATGTATATGAGAGAAAGAGAGGGAGAAAAAAAGAGAGTACTACATTGAGATTGACAAATTACAAAGTGAAGAGTAGTACTGTATTTGTTGTTTTAAGCTTGATTGTTTCAATTTGATTAAGTTGGAATTTGCCCAAACAATGAGTTAAGTTCACTCGTATGTTTGTGTTGGAGGGTCACTGCAGCATGACCTTGAGATTCATGTCGGACCCATTCCTCTGGCACTGTTCCATCCCTGTGCTACCTGGCCGCCATGAACCAGCATTTATACTCCATCCTGCTCGTCTGCTATGATGTTTCTTCCCTGAAGTCAAGTAACTATGAACTGAATCCCCTGAAACTGTGAGCCCCGTCACCCTTTCCTTCTTTAAGTTGTGGGTGTCAGGTATTGCGACTCAGGGGTGAGAAAGATGATTAATGACAAGGGACTCTTTATGTTCCAGATGTCAGTTCTTCCCCAAATAAACTCAAGATTTCAAGGATTCTCCATAGAAACATCATGAATCATTTTGGTAGCTATTGTTCTGATAACTCCACAATTTTTACCAAGAAATAAAAAAATAATACTTCTAAAAGAAAACATAGAAAAAATCTTCACAAATTTGAGGTTAGCAAAATAATTATGAATAATGCATAGAAACAAATAACTACAGATATCATAAATTAAACTTAACCTAAAGTAAAAGCTGTTCCTTAAAAGGTAGGGTTACATAATATATTGACCTACAAATAAGAATAATCATAATGTACAATTCTGACAACAGACTTCTGTTCAAAATACATTAAAGAAAACTTTTGACAACTTATTCAAAAGAAGCTAACATTATAAATTTAAAATAAAGATATTCACATGAGCTTTTCACTAATGAAGTAGATAACTAGCTGTAAATTCACCAAAAGATACACAACATTAGTAGGTATTACAAAAATACAAATTAAACCACTATGAGAGAAAATGTCACATCCCTTAGAATGTTTAAAAATAAGAGGAACAAAAATTTCAAGTGCTGGCAAGGATGTAAAGCAAATGGAATTCTCATAGTTTATTGATGAGATTATAAAATATTACTGAAAACCAGTTTTTCAGTTTCTATAGTACAAAGCATAAAGTTACCTGGTGATATACCAGTTTGCCCTTAGGTATTAATTTTTAAAAACAGGCCTACAAGACTTGTACACCTATGTTCTCAACACTTTTCTCCATAATAGTCAAATTTGGAAACTACCTTAGTATTCATCAGAAAGTATATGTATAAACCCTGTGAAGAATATCGATAAAATTAAACATCATCCCCAAACCTGCAGAAGTAAATTACAGATACAACAAATCTGAGATGTGACATACCTACCATCACGTCTGGCCTTACAGACTGAACTTGATGTGTGTCAGAGGACCAAACACAAAGATGCGGAAGTTGCCAATACAGGGGGTTGGGATTATTTTAGAGGCTGACCACTAATGGTATGTGAAAGTGGCAGATATCTGGTGTGTACCTAGTTGTGAGTCCAAAATAATGTATCTGAATTGGGGTAAGGAAGTGGCGGTGTGGAAAAATGTTGTGGTGAGAAATGATGAGAAATTTGATTTGTCTGTGGCAGAAACAAAACTGGCATTGTCCAATATAAATTGTAAATGAACTCATCTGTAGCAAAGAGCTTGAAAATAATGTTAGATAAAACACTTTCAAAAAGGCTGAGATTTGGAAGCAAGACTAAGAAATACACAGTCCTCTTGCATCCAAAGGTATATCCAATTGGCTTGGCTCATTTCTGTATGTCTGTTGATGTTGATAGATAATTTGCAAATTGTGTTGTCAACACAACATTTAATCTGCTCTGAGCAGCTCATAAACAACACTTTGATTAATTCTTTCAGTCTGTGTCTTCTGGACAAGATTTACAGAGCTCTGCTTATTTGGATGAAAAATAGAGACAAGCTGTCAGTAGAAGGTGCGTGTTGGGGGGAGTAAGATTCCCTTTTCCCTTTTTATGATTGAAGTTAAGAAATGTTTTTAAATCGGGATTTTAAATGTTTGTTTCCAGAAAGCAAGGATTTCATCAATTGGCAAGAGGCAAGTCTCAGTGTCAAGGTGGAATAAGCTGAGACAGACAGCAGATTGACAGTAGAACACAGCCCTGCAGAGAGGGAAGGGTTAGTCAAGCCTGAGAAGGAGATGACTTTCTGAATTAGCCAATTAGTTTCAGAAACCTGTTGGAAAATTACGAGTCAGAGAGCTTGCCATGCACACTCTCTGTTGAATACTGAAGTATTGTGTTGAATTGCTTCAACAAGCACATTTTAAAAAAAAAAGTATAAAAAAGAGGCTGTCAAAGATACAAAATAGAAAGGTAACTATGTATTAGTATTGGACAGTATAGAAGAGAGAGCAAGTGAAAAAGGGAGAACAGAAAAATAAGATCCTGTTGTACTTTTAAAATATTATTCCATGCTAGTTTTTCTCCTCAGGTCTCCAAATCTGTTTAGTTGAATGATTGCTATTAATTTTGGCTTTGAAATAATTTTCCATTGAAGCATGCCTTTTAATCAGCACCTCTCTACCTGTGTTGATTTACCCTCACCAAGATAAATGAAGAGAGTTGAGAAACACCATTTATGGAGCATTCTCAGATCATTTTGAAACACGGTGATCATCCAGGAGCTGAGACATAAAAACCTGGAAATAAATATTGTTTGGAATAAGATCCTTTCATAGCAATTATGACACAAGATGTACAGACAGTCTGGAACTGATAGGAGGAAAAAATCCAAGAAAAAAACTACTACCTAATAATTTCAGGGCTATTAGAAATGTAAACACCACAATTCCTTGTGTTTATTCTCTTCTATGCCAGTCTCCTCTCAAAGGGATAAATATGATTTTATGTGCTGCATTTTGGAATGCACACACTTCTAGCAATCATGCCAAGTGCTTCTTTTGCTCTTCACATCTGCATCTTTTGATATGATGACGTGTCCACAGGAAAGTAGGTTTGGCTTTGTTCCTTTGACAAATAAAGTTCACTGTGACACCACTGGAAAAAAATTATATATAGTTTTTAAATCAAATTTTGGTTGTGGAAAAACCAAAGTTGAATTTTCTATCAGTTATGTTGTAACTTATATGTAAGGTCCTTGGAAATATTAACCCGGATTCAGAACTTAGTAATTGTATTGACCTTGACACCTGTCCTCATTACCTTTTCCCCAGCTCACACAATTAGTTTGGCTGAGAGTGTCATCAAAACCTTGCGTTTTAGATCTATTTCTAGCAGGGAACTCCTTCAGATCATTGCCCTGTGAAAATTACAAAATTAAAGACACAAAGGTATATGTGTGTCTAATTGCAGTAATTGTGTTGAGAAAGAATTCACATAAATCTCCTTTAGGGGCTTCATTCCGTTTGATGGACTTCATGTCCTCTTTCAAAACTGAAAAGATTTCAAAGCATTGTTCTACAAAAGACTATCAGCAGTTATTATATATGAAAGGAGAAAGGGTGAAAGAGAGCAATTTGAGAGATTCACATTGCAAAATAAACTTCAGGCTGTTTACTTGAGGACGGAGGAAATGGACTCAGTCCCTGTGAATTCTTTTCCCCACTCCTGCCCTCACCCCTCCGACCTCAATATGGAAGCCTTATTGTTGTACAAGCAATGTGCTGGCAGAGTCTAAATGCGGCACTACCCTCCTAAAAAATGAGGGACCCATGCACTCATACAAAGAAGAAAATACCTAGTGATTTTCAATCTTCTGGAAATAGCAATAGACTATTGGGTTTATTTCATGATTATAAAAGCCTAATAATCTATGAGAGCTGAAAGCAAATGTGATTTATTAGGGTCTCTTACAGACAGAAGATAAACCCATAATGTGCAGGCAAACAGGTTTTTTTAAGTCGTATGCTAAAAAGAAAATAGTCAACAGTTTCCTAACTCCGTAGCTCCTGAAAGTGATGATTTGAGGCTCTGAAATATTGGAGTTGATGAATAGTAGAAGCAAAATTATAACTGTTGTTCCATGGTGAGGTAAACTTTCAACTCTGTGAAGAAAATATAGATTACCGAAACTGATTGCAGGCAATCAGTACTGTATATTCTTCTTCCCTAACTGAGCAATGTTTGAATTTGTGCCTTTCAGACAAATGCATTAATAACATTTAGCCACTAGGTATTTGGGGAAGAAATTGGAAATTGTTTTTAATTTGTTGGTTTGGTGAAGCGATAATATATTGAGCCATAAGGGAGGGGGTAAAAAAACCACATTGGTATATGATTTCTATTTGCGTATGTAAATCTATTAATGAACACAGAGCTATTTTGTTCCTATAAACTCTTTTTGCACAAATAAAAGGGTTAATAGGAAGATTAAAAAAATGCATGACCACGTTGTGAAATATGAATTTAACACATTACTCATTGGAGGCTCCAATGAGTTATGGGCCTCATTTACTGCATATTACAGACATTTTTTTCCATATTTCTTTTCAACAAGGCATATGGTTTAAATTAGTTTCATCTTGGGTTCTTTAGGATCTTTCACGGACTGTCTTGTGCAACAAACTGTAATACTCTGGCTCTTTTAATTCTACAGTAAGATGCTATTAAGTGCAGCTCTTTAATTACCATTGAGGCAGTGCCTCTGGAACGTGTTCTGTAATAGCCTGGAGCAGAATAAGTATTTGAATGAAGAATTCAGAGTTAGTTGATGAACTTAAAGAGGCTGCAGTTTCTTCATGGATGTGAGGGAATGGGGAAAGGTCGGGGATAGAGGGCGGAAGGGGGAGAAGTCATTTGGTGGGAGAGCATTCAGACCCACCTTCAGTTGAATCAAGAGGAGACTCCAATAGGTAAAAACATCCTGAAGGGTTAAGAATATTAAAGGACCCCATTTCCCATAACTTAGCTCATAAATCATATTTTCAGGTACTTTACATGATTTATGAGAGGCTGGCTGTCTGCATGATCAGTAACTTGCATTAAAATGGCAATTGGTGCTTCCAAAAGAGAGCCTTATGATAAGAATCCAAATCTGAAAGAAGGCAAATCACAGCAGACAAGTCCTCTGGAAACGGGTAAAAAGGGAGCATTTACAGTTTGTGCTTCATTCCTAACACTGAGGATGTAAGATGAAAATACTAGGTAGGAAAAACATTGTGCTGTAATCATGATATTTGAGAATTTTTTTCCCTCTGACCTTGATTAACACATTTATTTCCTTTCCCCTCAGTTGTTTCCTTAATGTAGTAAAAGACCCAGGGCCCGTTTAGTCTGTTAGGCATTGCATACTGTAGTTTATATATTCCTAGTATAGATATATATTTAGATCTTTTTGTTAACCATATGCATAGCACATTTTATATACAATCGTGTTTCTTTAAAAATAAAACATGTGAAAGAAGCTGCAGCAAATATATATATATATATAATATATATATATATACACACATTACATACATATAAAAATATACATAGGCCTTCATATATTTAAATGTATAAAATATATATATTTATTCACTTTTCAGCACTGTCATCATTGTGATTCTTATTTAATTTTACCTGTTATCTTAAAAATCACATTGTCCCATAAAAATATTAAGTTTATAAATGGAATTGCAAAATATAGTCAAGGATTCTACTGAATGTTATAATTGGATAAAAATAGTGTGTATATTGTTTTCTTCTGGTTGTGAAAACTTCAAAGAAATTACTACTTGATATTGTTAGTGGATGCATGAAAGATCCGAAAGTTGTAAAGACTGTATTGTTGGTTTATGTTGGTGAGAGAAAAATTTCATCTCAAGACTGAATTACAATTCACCAATCTGTGAATTCTACCTCACAAATGTGCAACTCATCCACATTTGGGTTTTATATTGGAGGAAAGGTACATGTGTTGAAGCTCTCTTAACAGGGTCTAATTCTGCATATATTGTAATGATCTCTTTGCAAAAGGCACAGTAACGCATTGGACTACTCCCAGAAGTTGTATTTACCTTAACATCCCAGCCATTACTAAAACACAGCAGTCACTGGTAAGCTGAGAGATATTTTCTAAGCTCAGATTATTTGACACATTGAATCAGTTGAGAATTATGAAATTTAGTTTTTCACTATTGACAAGAGTTTAGACACAGGCTTAACAAACTGTCCTTTATCCTTCTATGTCAAAAAGACACTGACCTCCAGGATCTGTGCTCATTGAACAGACCCCCCTATTCTTGGAATCAAAAACAGGGCCTCCTGTATGCTAGACAAATACTCTACCATGGATCTGTTGAGCTACAACCCAGCTTCATTATCTCAAACTCTTAGTTGAGCTTTTCGGGGGTCAATATTATTTCTCATTAGATCATGTAGGCCGCTGGAGCCTTTAGGGGAGACAAATTCTACTGTTCCAGTTCATTATAGCTTCTTCATCCATTATCTCTTCAAATCAAGAGTCCACAATATGTGCTTAGATGCAACATTCTTAGGGCCATGATATCAATTGTGCTCAAGTCTTTGACTCAGACATACTTAGTGACACTTAATTCCACTGGAGTACTGGCGTTCTGGAGAGTCCATGAGTAAGCCAAATTTTATAGCTGATAAGAATTCATGCATAAATATCTCAGATTTCTGGAATAACTCTCAGGTGTCTGTGATGTACTCTCTTGTTAATATTATGAAGTCACCTCTTCAATTATTTCTGGTTGAATAACAGGGTCTGTTTCAGGCATAACTACATTGAGTGTATCCTTACTATCCTAAGTGGATAAACATTATTGGGAAATTTCTTGAAATCTAAAGATTACACAACTTGCCAGCTAGGAAACATAGATCTCTACAGATGGTCCCCATTCTTTTTCTCAGTGTGATATTTTTTCATGTAAAAAAATGTACCCTAAATTAAAGTACATGTACATTTGTATCATACTGAATAATACAAAAAACTTCATGTCCAGTTTTTGGATAACTTTGCAATAAATTTATTTATTTGGTTTTTTCTTTCTTTCACAATAAATTTGTGTTTCTGTTAGATCACACCTTTTATGTTTTTCATATAGAGGCACAAACAAAGACCGACACACAATAACCATTTGATAAATATTTCTATTTTATTTTGTTTGTTTGTTTTTGGCGGTACTGGGGATTGAACTCAGGACCCTGCGCTTGCTAGGCAGGCGCTTATTCCACTGAGCTATATCCCCAGCCCCCTGATAAATATTTCTAAATGAATAAACAGTGCAGATACATTTTCTTCTTCACTGGTCTAATTTTAGTAGTTTGTAAATGAGACTGTATTGGAATAATACTTAAGAAACATATTTAAAATAAAACTTCTGTATACAATCGCCAGAAATGATAAATTGGAAGGGGTGGAAGAGTGCCCAAGAATTAGGTGTACACAGATGTAGATGTATGTACACATGTATGTGAATGTGTATAATAGATTTTATGATTTTAACAGAAATTTAATTATTGTGTTTAGCATTTAAAATATATTAATATTCATATAAAATAACATCATAGAAAATTAATTATTAGTCAAAAGGAAATGAATTTAGTGTATATGTAGTATGTAGTCCCATTATTTAGAAATTAAGCTTCATTTTTACTTTTGTCAGTTGCTGGATGAATATATATCTTATCAATCAACTGATTGTCTAATTTTCTAGGGTTACCTAACCTTTCCTGTGTTTTAATCATATACATTTCCTGAATATTAATTTTTATGTAAGTACTTTACTCAATTCTTATTGGTTTATTTAAAATTTATTCTGCTTAAAATTTTTCATAAATGTATATTTACATTGTTATATATGTTGCTAATATTTTTCCCGCCTAATTTTACTATTTTATCACCAAATTCAATTATACAAAAACTTTGATTAACTATGATCTTTTCTCCCCTTCCATTTCTAGAGATTTTAAAGGTCATATCAAGAATATTTTTCTATCCCAAAGTCAGATAGCTCCTTTTTTTCTGTCTAGTTCTTTTCCTTTTAAGGTATTATTTAAAATTTTTCATCATGGTGTTTATTTTTGTGGCCAGCAGTATCAGTAATTTATGTTACTTTCCTATTGCTGGGCAAAATAGGTAATACCCCACCATGAAGGAGAGGTTTCTCTTGGTGCACATTTTCAGTCCATGGTTGGCTGGCTTCAAGGCAGAAGCTTCATGCTGAAAGGGCCTGGTGGAGGGTACTTGCTCACCTCATGGCAGCCAGGAAGAAGAGAAGAAAGGAGAATTCACTGATGAGCCCAGCATCCCTATGATCTAATCATCTTCTGAAGGCCCCACTGCTGAACATGAGACTTTGGGGGACACTTTAGGTCTAACCCATGAAAAGAAGGATATAATGGTACCTTTTTTCCAGGATTGGTTACTCAATTATTTCAGCATTATTTATTTCATTCTTTGTACTTTGCTCAATGAACTTGAAATACATCAAGTTCAACACACAGCACACTCACAGAGGTAACATGGGCTTGTTTGTAGGTCACATGTAAGTTTTCCTTGATCTGCTTTTTACTGACACATGAATATTAAGATGTTTCCCTTTTGTAGCTGTATCTTATTGCTGTATGATAACCATGTCATTACTTTATCATTCAAAAATGTTCCTATGAATGTTCCTATCAAATCTTCCTATCAATTTTTTCTTCTAGAAATTGGATTATCCTCTAAGTCTTGTGAAAAATATCTTGTGGAGATATTGAATGATAATTAACTAGAATTGTAGTGAGGGAGAGATAGCTATCTTTATAATATTGTGTCTTTCCTTCCTGGAATATGCATATCTTTGCATTCACTCAGCTATTCTTTTATGGTCTACCTGGTTCTTGAAGATATGCTGACAACTGAATTCACTTTGGCTTTCAATGTATTGGAATAAACAGCGACCCCCCCTTAGCCTGATATTTGCAAACTGCTAGGAAAAGCAATGTAGACTATTTATATACCTCATCAAGTAGGAAAAAGAAAGCATGAAAACATTAAAAAATACGCTAGCTTTTTCTTTAAAATATAGTTCTCAAGGATTTCAAGTTATAAGTCACCAGAACTTTTTTTATTATGTTTTGATGAGACATAGTTAAATTTTAATCTACTTGTTAATACCTCTTAGTTTTCCAAATAGCAAACAATATATGTCATTCTTGAATTTATTTGTTGACAACTCCAGGGTTTTATTACACAATTAATTTAAAATAAATGAAACAGTATGCATCACTTGTTAAATGGGAAAAGTAAAAATTTGTCTTTATATAGTAGGAATATTATTAATGATTACATTAACATCTTTGTAATATATTTATTAATATATAAATTCCAGACCACTTTTTTATCTTGTCACTTATTATACACACAGAAACTGGCAAAGTGATGCAAAATAATTGGAGAGGGCTCAGGAGGTTTCCTATGACGGGAATATTTTGAAACATAAGCACAATGAAGATTTGCTCTAAGACCTTTCCAGGGTCTCCTTCCCACTCCCTAGTTTGAAATTAAGGGCTTAGTGCCCAGCATTTCTTCCCTTGCTTCTCTTCTGCTGTCTGTGCAAGCTCTTTACCAAGTCCACCTGCTGGGAAACCGCAGCACCGACTGGAGAAATGAAGGAATTAGGGCCATCAAACCCCTGGACATAACTCAGCGTCGCTGCTCTTTTCCTTTCTGAGCTTGAAGCTATCAAGTTAAACATAACAGTAGCTCTGGCTATTTTGCATTCCTATCTAGTGACTTAATTTGTGTAACAGTATTAATATTTTATCAAGGAATCAGCATTTTTCTTTTAAATATGTGCATTAAAAGGTTTACTGTGCCCTGGTGTGTGATTTATGATCTCTTGAGGGGTAGATCTTTTTGTTGAATGCAGTTCCTCTTTTTTCACAAGTCAATTGGCCAATGTAAAGCAAAACACAGACCTTTCTTTTAGAGATATTTGGTATCACTGCTAATGTTTAGGGGATTCAAACACTGATTCTCAACAATTGTCTAAAAAAACCAACCATCATCATGAAATCGTCCTTATTATTCTGCATGAGGCCAAAAGACAGCTTGCTTTGTTTTGTGTAGAAAATTTAGCCTATAATCTTATAATGCTTCTCCTATATCTCACAAAAATTTGAGTTTTGTTATAAGGAAAATTCAGGGGAGACTTAGGAAAAGGTGGGCTGAAAATATTCTATACATTATGATTTTTTTTTGCCCGTGACTTCAGCTTATCCCTTCCACATTCAGGGACCTAGAAGACTCTGTGCTGGGAAGGTCCGGAGGAGGAATGTGCCACGTCAGAAAAGAGTACAAGCTTGTAAGCCTTCTCATTTGCTTCTAAAACAGGAAATGCATTCAGACAAGTAAAGGTGCCAAAAGAGAGTGCTGACCTCAACCTAATAAATGATTTTTAGAGGCTGTGAGGACGGGAGAGGGGCAAGGGTCCCACACCTGTAGCTCAGCATCACTTTGATAATGTGTCCTAAGGTCACAAGAGCTGGAGGTACTCAGGGGTCTTTTTCTCATGCTGGGGCTTTCAGACTTTTCAAATGCTTTAGCCAAAACAAACAAAAGCAGGGAAAGAGCATGCAATAAACTGGAATACTAGCTATACTATTCTAGCAGAGACAATAAACATTTCATTTTTAACCTTGACTAGCATGAAGTAAAGGCTGAAGATTACAAAGGCCTATCCACCTTGTCACTGCGACTGACACTAGGATTTCTGCAAAACACTGGCAAGGCCCCAAGATAACTAGAGTTATTCTCTACAGGAGAGAGGAAATTAAAGGAAGTGAATTGGTACTTTTTAGTGCATATATGTCTGTGAATTACAATGAATCCACTAGATTCTTCCTCATCTGTGATTATTATACTTTTTCTCACACAAGTCTTAAATTCTGAATCTTTTTTTTCTCAAAATGATCTCTTTGTCCAAACATCACATTATGCACATATATATGTATGGTTTTATGAGGGGAACTGTAAAGATGACCTTTATCTCTATTCATTAAATAATATGGCCCAACCCTGAAATAATCTGACCTCTTATTAACTTACTTTTATGAGATGGATATATGCCGAGATCTGCTGTACAATTTAGTACCTACAGTTGACAATCAGGTAATGGGCACTCAGGAAGGAGTAAGAAGGAGATTTCATGATGGGTTCTTAACAAGTGACACAAAAACCCAAAGGAACATAAGGAAACTCTTGGAAGTGACACCTAAGTGTATTATTATGATTGTGGTGACTATAATATGAATGTATACAAGCATGTTCAAATATATCAAGGTGAATATATCAATTGCAACTTACTCTATGTTAATTCTACCTCAATAAAATTGGAAATTTTGGCAACATACAAAAAATATACATTCACCAAGTTGAAAAAAGGGTCAAAAATCTGACCCTATGCTACCAGTGTTAGAGATCTTATTAAGAAATATCAAAAACAAGGGGGGATATTCACCACCATCGAAGGCATGACAAAAGCTAAACTTAGGAATAAGAATGGGGATAAGAATCAGGCAGGTATAGAAACTCACTGCTTCTGGTTCTTTTTGTGTTTTCCCCCCTCTGCCACACCCCTTTTTTTCCTCACCACTTTCTCCACTTCTATCACCAGCCCCTTCTGCTTTTCCATCTCCATGGCAGAATCCTGCCCTACACCTTTCCTTTTAAGCAGAGTAGCTAGCTAAGTGATCCCTAGCTCCAAATGAGTAGGAGGTAGAATTGGACAGGACTGACTACTCTCAGAGTCTAGTTCCTGTGTGTGCTTGTGTTTTTCTTCTCATTATAATCCCGAGTTCTTTGTGCAAAAAAACTCTTAACCATCCAGCTCTTCATCCGTCTGACCAAAGCTAAAATTACCTGATTAGGTTGCATAAATTGATGTAAAGTGTTCAAATTAGGATACTTATAATATTTAACTAAAATCAATGTAGCACTATATATATATATCTGAGAAATACATGAAACCACCCATAAAATACATATAACATAATGACGTTATAGATTTTACCTATAGAACTTTTATATTGCTCCTTGGTGGTGGTATTGGAGATTGAAATCAGGGGTACTCTACTACTGAGCTATATTTCCAGTCCTTTTTAGTGTTATTTTGAGATGGAGTTTTGCTCAATTGCCAGGAAAGGCATGGAACTAGTGATCCTCTTGCCTGAGCTTCGTATCATTTTCTGAATTCCACCGTGCAAACTTCCTGGGACAGGTTAGCCCAACAACGTGAGGTGATGATGTGTTTGATGTAAGTTCCTGCCCACCTTGCCTCTCTGCCCTGCTGTCATTGTCACATGCACCGAAGGATAACACAGGCTTATCTGGTAAATCACCACCAAGTTCGTCTCATGCCTTTGCTCTAAATTTCATCCCTTTAACAGTTTTAAATGAATCCCGAGTTTTCTACTTCCGACTGATTTGCATTTGTCTTAGTTGTGTGCTGTTAAGCAGCTGTTGTTTTCTCAGAGAAAGGGGGTGAGGGATGGTTTCCATGGAGACAGTGATGACTCTGCTCAGATGTGGACATCTCCAGTACTCCCACTGTATTTGCAGTTTCCAGCATCCATTCCACGTGGAACTCCTAAGTCATTTAATTTCCTTTTGGCAATGGATTCTAAAATTCTGACTTCAGAATTCTTTAATTGGCCCTGTTTTGTGGGCACTAATTTATTTAATTGACGTCAAGATGTTTTTATTTATCACTGAATCCTCAAATCCCTATCTACTACCACAGAAAACAATTAAAACAGGTACAGAGTCTATTATAAATAGCATACCGTGCCACAGTGTTTAAACCACAGTAGGCATAAAACAAACACTTATTGATTGATTTGTGGCAGTATAAAGGAAAGTTTTAAGGCTGTTGTGCTGCTGCAAGGAAGAAAGGATTAAATTAGAATCAATTTGGGAGCACTATTAGAGAATATATTAATTACATTCTGTTTTAGTCATAAGTCTTACAAAATGCTGATTTCAGAGATCATCTTGCCTTACTTCACAATGAGAAATAATTCAATAGCTCAGGCAAGACAGCTGGCAGTATACAAAAAGTTGGAACAAATAGGAGGGCATATACTGTTGAAGATTAAGTTGTGTAAAGAAAGAAAATATGCTTGAAGCAAAGAAATAAAATTCAGTTCTATGTTATTATCATTTACTTATTTGTCCTTTATTCATTCAACAGATATTTATTGAGGACCTAGTATGTGCCAAGCATTGCTAAGCACTAGCAATAAAATTGTAATCAAAATACAGTCTTTAACTTACAGACTTCAGACATTAATGGAGAAGACACATCAATTAATAAAACAGAAATAGTTAATTATAAGTTGCTACAGTTTGGTTCTGAAAGGCTACCTAAAGCCTGAGTCTTGGTCTACGGCTTGTGCTACGCTTGGGAATAGCAAAACTTCTGAGGTTGAGTCCAGGGAGAGGAAGTTGGGTAATTGGGGGATGTCCTTGAAGGGGCTTTTGGGACACAGGGCCCTACTTTTATCTCTGCACTTCTCTCCTGCCAGGAGGTGGCTAGGTCTCCTGTGTCACACATGTCCAGCATGATATACTGTGCTCCTGCAGACCCAAAGCCAGAGAGCCAAGGTGGCCATGGGCAGAAACCACGTGCCAAAATAGGCTTTCCCTCTTTCCAAGTTTATTACCTCAGTTATTTTGTCCCGGCAGTAGAAAGAGAATACATACATAGTAATATTGTTTCTGAAAGGAAAGTACATGGTGATATTTAAGTATTTAGCAATTAGGGAGAACCTAGACTGAGACGTACACATCCAGAACAAATTAAAAATTTGGGTAGAGGCTAACTAAAAAATAGAAAGTCTCAGTGGTGGCTGACTTAGCTAACTAGTAGCTAAGCAGACTTTGGCCCTTTCCCCTGGCATCCAGTGGGGCTTAACAATGGCTAAGCTGGCTAATAGCGGTTGCTTAGTTACAATATTTGAGGTATAATTCCAGTCCTTTTACCACAAGGCAGATTCTATTATTATTTCCACGGAGAAAGAAATGGAATGCAAAGAAGTTAACCTTCCAATGAGAGAGAGAAGTCAGACTAGGGTTGGAACACAGGCACCCTGAGTCCAGAGAACTTATCCTTAATCGCTATTCTATACTGTCTTACATGGCGGGCAGAGAGCAGACTAGAATTCTTGGTTCTAGCAGACCTGTGAATGAGAAGAATATATATGATTATATGAATGAGAAGAATATATATATGAATGAGAAGAATATATATATGAATGAGAAGAATATATATATGAATGAGAAGATCTGGGCCCAGCAAAAGTATCTTATAATATTTTCTATTTGCTAGATAGATGTAAAATGGGCTGAGTGTGTTTATGCTGCTAGGCAGTGCACATGGAATCACAGATACAAGGGGTTCTCACTGGGAGGCTAAGTTGACATGACCCAATGAAGTTGGAAAGTCTGAACCATTATCCTCTACCTGCCCTTCATGAATAATTGTTATAAGTTGAAAACAATTTAGTTATGTTCCTACATATGGAGAATATGCAATAAAATAGATGACAATTTCATTTTTTGACAATAAAGATTTTTTAACTCACCAAAGATCCAGAAGACACTAAAAACTATTTTGTTTCATTTTGTTCCCACTGGAAGTCAGAGAGGTGGGAGACAATAGTAGAATTCATTTGGGGGCTTCCTCAGACTCAGGATAAACATATATGGGTTTAGGAGGAAGAATTACTAGTATGACAGTGACCATATGTAATGTGGATGAGTTCAGTAGCTAAAGGGAAATTCGTGTTGGTTATGAAATAGTAAAGTGAGTCATAGTTTCAAATTCAATAAAATAAGACATCAGAATGTAATACTTCAATTTTAATGTGGTTGTTACCTGCTGCATGTTAACTGTAACATGTTAACTGCATGTTAGTGCAACACAAAATAAAGAAAAAAAAAACACAGACAGGAGTTACCATGCACAAGGAAGTAGCATGATATGTGCTGAGTTTTCACTAGTAAGAGCCAGTTTTGAGAACTCAAGTCTTTCCATCCCTTTTCTGTTCCCACATTGACATTTCAGCCATTATATCCTAAGAGTCTGGATGTTTGCCTATATTCCCCACTCATTTGGCCCAAGAACAGATATAGTCTGATGTTCCTATTGGTCTCTTTTGGATACACTAATAGTTTAATTGTATTTTAAATTGATTTTTAATGCTCAGAGATCTCCCTAAGTGAATCTTTAAAATCTAGAAAATAAATAAAGGTCTACATTATAGCAGTGAAGGGTTCCCCTTTATAATACCCCAGTGTCAGAGGGCTGCTAGAAAATCTCCACATTTAATATTGGTGAAGTGCTTTGGAAACACTAACTAAAGACCAAAAGAAGCAAATAATGACACCTGTTTTTAAACACACTATCTCTTTTTGAATGTCATGCCAAATATATGAGTTACGTCTTTATGTTTTAAAATATTGAGAAATTAATTAAAATTGACATTTGGCAAATTGCTGACAGCTTGGCTCACATTTTGTACAATGTTGAGATTTCACACATTAGAAAACATTTCACATCAATCTGAATCCCACAGTAACCCCAGGAACAGGCAAAATTAGTAATATTAATTTACTGATCAGTAAGGAACCAGTGGAGAAGAAAAGAATGAGTTGTATAATAGATATAACTATAGAGTTGATATTTCAGCTCAAAACAGAATGTTATACTCTATCAATAAATACCAACTCGACCACCACCAAGAATAAATAATCTTGAAATAAGTGAGTCTCTAGTGAGGGTGATCAAGTTAGGGAAACACCATGTCTTCTGGATATCAAATAAGCCAGTACAAAGCTACTTATATAATTTTGGTGGAACTCTGTTTTAGTGGGATCCAAAGTCAAATTCAACTCATGCAAAAGAGATTTGCTTGACTACCATATTTGAACCTTTCAAACATAGGGTTGTCTTTGGTCTTAGGTGGATCCATTGGTTGAAAATGTCCCATTAGGAGATTGTGATGCTCTTCTCTTGGTTCAGGCTTCTTTTATATTTGACTTTATTCCCAGGGTTCTTTACTGTGACAGTGATAACAGCTAGAGATCTAAACCTTTCACTGTCATCTCATCTTGACATGTATAAGAAAGTAGCACTGCCTTGGAGGACACTCAACTGTCCAGCTTGTGTCATGTGACTATTCATCAATGAATCACTGATGCCAGGACAATAGAGTTTTCTAAACGGGCAGCTTTTAGGTTTGTGATGATCCAGGACACTTTTGGCTGTCTGCAAATGGAATCACTGATGATCGCCTCTGCCACAGCTGCTCTGCTTTTGTATGCACATTTGTTGAAAGGTTTTGGATTTGGTTTCACGGAAGAATTCTAGGACTTCAAACAATTTATAAATTACTCCTTAGTAAAATGTAGATGAAAATATGAAAAATTTAAGGCTTCTGCTTATTTTATATAATTGAAGATATTTAAGATTAAAGTTAGAAGTCCATGGCTTGATTTCTGCCTTTTGCATTTACTATGTACCACTGCGCAGAGAATTTCAGCCTTGGTTTTTTCATCTGTCAGATAGTATAAAGTTAAACTTTGCTAGAATCCAAGGAAAACATAACGTAAGGGTTAGTTGCTGTTGGTCTAGTTGGTGTATGCTTTGGTTCTTTCATTTACAGATAAGTCTAGGCTGTTACAGAAAATGAATGGTATACTCAAAAGTGTACCAGGATAGTATACCCAGAAATACTCTGGGACCATTTGAAATTATTACCTATTCCATGGCTTGAAGGAAAAATGAAAAGAGATGCAGAATAAGAATGAGCTCTTTCCGAGTGCTTACAGAATCCATGGCTTCTCTTTATGGAGAGAAACATGGACACTGGCAAACTACAGCTCTGGAAAAAAATAAAAAGATGAAGAGAGACAACCCCAACCTCCCTAAACTCTCTCACTTGACTCTCCTGATGTTACCAGTAAACTGGTTTTTCCTCAGTCAGTCAGTGTTTTCCTCAACAGAAACAGAAATCACAGATAGACAAAGTGTAGCAGTTTCAGCATTAACCGTTCTGAACATTGAAGGTCAGCACTATCAGATCTTCATGTTAGAGGCCCTCCGCCACTCTCCTGGAATTTGGAGCCAGCAGCTCTGAGTAGCCCTCAGGAGCCCTGCTGGGAGTCAGAAGTGCTGACTCTCAGCAAGTCCCTGTTATTCTCCATCATTTTCTTGCCATGAGCTTCTTTCCATGTGAGCACCCTCACCTGCTGGCTGCTTTTGGTCCTGGTGGCCTTTGGTATTACCAGCTTTTAGTGCACCAGCGTTTCTTGGTTTGCTTGAGATATGCATCCCAGGGGCTGGGGGTATAGCTCAGTGGAATAAGCCCTTGCCTAGCAAGCGCAGGGTCCTGAGTTCGATTCCCAGTACCAAAAAAAAAAAAAAAAGAGATATGCATCCCAAAGAGGTGAGTGAGTCCTCCCATGTCATGAAATTCAATCCTAATAGTGAGGGAATCTTTCACTTTGTTTATAAAATATATAATCTAAAAGAGGCTTTATTGGGCCTTATGTAGAAACACAAGAGGACCAGTAAATGGGCTGACCCCACTAAGAGTATGGGGATGTCACTTGTATAGAAAAAAAGCAGCCTCAGGCATATATTGTGTACTGCCAGCTAATTATAGACTTTCTTGGTCATGGGTAGAAAGGATCTCCTTAAGGATTGTGTGGTGAGGAGTGCAGTTATCTAGAGAGATTCTAGGTGGAGTCACCTGGGATGAATCTGTGGCTTTGTGGACAGAAACAGAGACACTGGCAAACTACAGCCACTGGTGCTCTGGGGTGGAGATTTCACTATTTCTGTGGAGCCTCCTGGGTCATAGAGTTCAGTTGGGAGGGTAGAGAGACTCTCCAGGGAGAAAGGAAGAATGCCTATTGCAACTCACCTTTCACTTTCATCTTGTTTATGAACATCAAGTGTTTCATTTAATTTCAACTTCATTAGCGTTTAGTGATTACAAAACTACATTGAAATATGTGCTCAGTAAGAACATTGCCTACTTTAAAATTTGTCTTATTTTGTGAGCTATGTATGTGGACTTCAAACGTACCCTAAACATCCTTCCACTACATGAAATTTAATGGTCAGGACATCTCTTCCTTCGCTGAGCAAAGCAATGTAGAGTAGCTATGTAAGTTTCTATGGCAATATTTTCACTTGCATTTTAAGTTGAGTATTTTAAATAAGGGTTTATTTTAGGTTTAATGAAGGAGTTATTATATGTTAATTAAATATCAACTGATTATTATGAATATCTATTGGAGCATAACAACCATTTTTATTAAGATAAATATCTCTTAAACAGTAGAGGCTTAATAAATATGCTACTAATGATTAGTTTTATACTAACATTCAGTAGAAAGGGTACATCTAAATTCACCACTTTAAATATAATGTGGTTATTACCTATTAAATATCAATAGATTATTGAGAATATGGTTATTGAGTTTCAGTTCATATATCTTAATAAAGTGCTAGTTGTACCTAAATAAATCCCCATAAGTCAAGTAGTATTTAATTAGTAGAAGTATGTATAGCATGGCATTTACATTTGCATATCTATAATCAAATAAATAATATACTAACTCTTTTATTAAAACTAAATTAAATTCTCGCCAGAGGCATTTACAGAGCAGTGAAACTACATTGGCTACATGATCATCAATATTTAATTCATTACATGATTTTTAAACTTTACTAATATATTAAACAATAATATAATATACTGTATGTAGTCTAGTAATGCTGTAAATTCCACAAAACATATTTAGGATTAAGAATATTGAGGCTAAGCTGGACAAGATAATTTGCAAATGTTTTTATTTTGGTCCATTAGCACTGGGATTTGGATGAAATGCTTTGGTATAATTGGCTACATTGATTGTTGTGAAAGAGGTTTAACCATGTGAATGCTGGCAGAGTTGGCACTGTGGCATGTGAGATGCCCACAAAAATCTCTGGAAGCAGGAGTTTGGATGCCAAGTTGCACCCACAGGAAGAGAAATCCTGCATATATAGTTACATGTTCATAAAAATAGCCATACTTATCACTCCACAGATGAATCGGCAGTTGTCTTGCACAGTTAAAAATGGAGGATAATTTTCTCTCCAGAATGAGTAAAATCCTAACTAATTTTATTTCCATTTTGAAATGTCATAATTAAGTTTCTTTTTTACACAAACCAGCAAAGGATCAAAAGGGAGCATTGGAGTCGAGGCCCTTCGCTTTTGAAAAGTCTGCTTAGCTTTTCCCCATGCTTGTTGCAGGTGGAGGGCTTCCTACAGACAATGTTCATTGTATCTTTTTCTAGTAAAACTGACTTTGCAAACACCAACTTTATCTACATAATAATTCTGCATATAAGCTTACTGTGCAACCTTGTTTTGTACGTGTTTGTTTGTACTGTCCCAAGAAGTCAAGGTAGGCTGATAATTAAAAGGGAACCCAAGGGACACGTGCAAAATGCCACAACCTATGGCGTGCTCCTGAGCCTCCCACCTGCCCACGTTCCTGCTCCTTAGGCCGGCATTAAGTGAAGGAGGCATACATCTTAAGATGACAGTGATATTCATTTATGTTTTGGAATGCTGGATAGACTTACCCATGAACCAATACTCTAATTGTTTTTGCATGGATTTATCATTTAATAATTGGGTGTCCTTTGATAGGATATTAAGGGTGTATCTTACTTTCAGTGATGTCTTCATCCGTAATCTGTGTGATCCTTTCACTTACCCCTTTGACTTTCTCAAATCTGTCCAAGGCATTTTACATGGGAAAAGCACAAAGGGTGTCAAAGAAAGGCTTAGGAAAACTCTTGAACTGAAAACACGTGCTGTTGATTTCTCCTCTCACTTCTGCAACTAACTGTCTGAATGGCTCCCAAGCTACTGCTGCAGGTTCTCAAAATTCTTTTTAGCTCTGGAGTTTTATACTTGTGGAAGTGAGGGGTTCAGTTGATGACACTTATTGCTAGAATTTGGAATATAAAGTAGCTTTGCATTTAATGTTAGTCTAACAATATGTTGTTATCATTCTGATGTAAGTTGCTGATATTAGTCTTCACATTAAACTTAATTTTTATTCATGTCCTGAAAGGAGAGATAAAGATGATAATTATTGAGTCTGTACACTGACTGTCTCCGAAGGGATTAATTACTTTCTATTTCATGAAACCAAAGGAAAAACTATTAGGGAAAGAGAAGACTCAGTATTTTTAAGGAAACCAAGCTGTAGCAATCTTGTTATTCTTCTTTCATGATATTACATTGCTCTTTAAGTTGTACTGAAGAGAATTTCAAAACGTAGTTTCTGAAGAATAGGACTTTTAAATTTTTGATGTTTTCCACTTTTTTAGTTCCTGTGAATGACTTACTGAACTGGATTTTTTAAGTGGTAGGCGACTGAGGGCACTTTTCCAGGAAGTTAAATCATTGAAATCAGGTTTGACTTCCTTATGTAGAAAAGCATCATAACTCAGTGCATACAGAGCCACAGCATCCTCACTACCCAGAAACAGAGTTTCCATTTCAGACTACATTGCTAAGGATATTTGTGTTACTTAGGTTTGGATTTCCATGACAAAATACGTGGGACAAAGAAGTCAGAAGTAGGAAAGATTTATTTATTTTCTGCTTACGGTTTCTGAGGTTTCCGTACATGTTTACCTGAGCTGTTGTTGTTGACCTTGGGTGAGACAGTATACGGTGGTGTGGAGCATGTGGCAGAGGAAGCTGCTTACCAAATGGTGGACAGGAAGCGAAAGAGACAGAGAAGAGATGGGTCTTATTACCATTCCAAGGCACATCCCTCAAGGACCTAACTTTCTCCAGGCGCTAGCTTTCAAGAGTTCTATATCCTCCCTATAGCAGCACAAACGGTGATCAAGCTTTCAGCAGAAGGCCTTCTGGAGACACTTACTCAAAGTATAGCAGGGCAAGAGGGGAAAGAAAGTTAGAAGTCTTCTTTGGAAACGGAAAGCAGGCTGGAGTCTAAGTGTTTGTCTTGAATTTTATTTTGCATTTTTATTTCTTTCCATGACTCTATTGAATAAGCGCTGCAAGGGACTCTCAGTATCACCGTAATTTGAGTTATGATTTCATCTACTAGAACACAAACAGCACCATTTATTATGATATCCTATCTAGAAGTCGGATTAGGTAACTACATGTGCATTAATTATACTAGCACCTCTCTGCAGAAGCTTCTCTTTCTAGTACTAATTAGGGGTGGCTCTCCAAAATTGCAAATCATAGATGGGGTTGATTTTGCCATTTATAGCCTCTTTCATAGCATGCTACTTTCTCTAAGTTGAGATGAGTTTTTCCAGAGTCATTGCTCAAAGAAATCCAGGCTGTAATATCACTTGCAAGACATATTATATGCTAATCTAGTATTTCTGCAGCTACCATTTCAGTAATATCAACCCTCTAAAGGTAACCTGCTATTTTTTCAAAAAAGTAAATTGCTTGGCTTGGTTCTGCTTGTAGCTATCATGGTTAAATGTACATGCAATTTTTGCGTACAATGTTTTGCTGTGTGCACATTTGTTTTTGTGGCTTGCATGGAATATGGAGGAATAATTTTAGAAATAGGACATAAAAATAGATGTAAAAGCCATTTTGTCATCAAACTCCCAAATAAAACAGGACATCACATTTTCTTAGAGGTCAGTCAACAACTACATACTCACTTGGAGTGCAAAGCTTGGCTTGATCTCAACAACTCCTATTGTCTGTTTCTCAAATATGTGATATTAAATGACTTGATCAAACAGCTTGTCTGGTAAAGAGCAGATAAACCCTTCTCTAAGTGGTGAAGATGAACCTACTTTGAAAACACATTTTGAAATCAACTCACAAGATCAAGGTTATTCCAATGTAGCTTGAGTCTAGGAAACAGATAAAGAGAGACTTGAGGTAGGGAGACAGGAAAGCTCTTGGAGTGATTGAGAGGAAAATTAAAACGCCCAGAGTAAAGTACAATCTTGTGTTACATGACTTTGCCTTTGTTACAGAGGCCTTTCCTTAAAAGCATTGCATCTAGTTTTCCTTGCTTTCCTTAGCATTCTCTTTCTAGGTTACGTGTATGTTGCTGTTGTTGTTTTTCTTTTCCCCACTGCTTTTGTGTTTCTCCTGAGGCTATCAATTATTCTATACTTCCCTTTCTTTTCTGGAGTGAAAACACACTTTGATTAACCTCTCTTAACCCATTCAGATCTTGTCTCTCTTGTGTGTTTCTATGATTTAGTTCTTTTCGTCTCTGCCCACTTGGGTTATGGATACTTTCCTCCATTTGCTGTAAGTCAGCCCTCCCATCTTACTCCTATAAATCATTCCCATGCAAGGTTGAGAAGAGATTTATAAGATCTTAATACAATAATTCAAAAATGTATTGCTATCAGGTATTTGATTGTCAGGGAAATAACAAACAAGTCCACCTCATTTTAAAATAAAGCAAGATAAACGTAGATTTAATCACAACTCTAAATCCTTCATTTTGTTGTCACCTTCACAGTTTTTTAAGGTTAGTTCAATGGAGTTGAACAGTGAGTTTAGAGAAGGGGTTGTATATTTACACCAGTATTTGACTTCAATTGGCCAAAGATAAATGGGATCAGTCCCAAACTTAATTCCTCTGGATTTTCACTTATTAGTGTATTGCAAATGGATGGCCTGAACTGGAATACATGTACTGAAGCAGGGAGAATATAAGTATTTCACTATGTTCAATGGTTGGACTTAGAATTCAGCTACTTAACTAGGCAACATCTAGGGGTCTGGCATCCCCTACAAGGGTACTGTTTCAATAACATTCTACATGCTACTTCCCTGAAATAGTAACTAACCTATTCCTCATTTTCAATCAACCTCTCCCACTTAAACTAGGCTCGTTATTCTTTCTTCTGTTTGATTGTATAATTAGTTATTTGGATATTAGCTTTGAGATTACCAAGGTTAGGTCTGTCTTTGAATTCCCCTGTATCTCTCATGCCTAGAACAAAACTAGTATCTCATAATTCTGTCATTACATTATATGTGTGTGTGTGTGTGTGTGTGTGTGTGTGTGTATTCTGGACCAACATATTTATTTTTTTTTAAATGTTGCCTAATTTGATTTATTTATACTTTTGAGAATTTTTGAATCTATCTATCTGCCTAGTAATCATGGGGCATTTATATATATTCACATTGTATCTTGATCTTTTTCACTTCCCTTTTCTTTCTCCAGTTTCTTCCCATGCAAGGATCGTCTTTCCAACCTGACTTTGCTCTCCCTTCTTTCTACAAGATTCCTATTCCTCTTTTCATCTTCTATTTGTCAATATGTATTCATCCTTCAGCCTTTAGCTTAGAACTAACTTTCCTCATCCTATTGCTAAATTGGATATTTCTTCAAGTGTTTATGTATAGCAACCTTACTCCTCAGTACTACTGTGCTTGGTATAATTTTTGGTCACGTTTCTGTAAGTTTCAGAGAGCTGATAAAATGCATCATTCACTGGTATGTTCCTGGCTTTTGTAGATGAGATGCTTAGTAAATATCCGTAGAAGGCTCAACACTTGCCTTCAAGTTCCTCGTGTGGTCCCAGTGCATTGAGTCACATTTTTGCCTTAAGGCATTGTTATGGTTGATACATTGTGTCAACTTGAGGAATCTAGAGGTTTAGCTGAGTGACTCAGAAGGAAGCTGGGGTGCTTACTTTGTAAACATCCTGAGCCTGTGGAAGAGGAGGGCATGGAGATTGTGTGAGACGACCCCTGGGTGGGGGTAGGCTGTTTACAATGTAGGGGAGAAAAGGAGGCTCTTTTCAGCCGTTCCTCCTTTTGGCTGGTTGGTTTTGCTGTGCTGTGCTGCCCTGAACAGTTTGCCCTCTGGCCTGTGCCACTCTGCCTCAGAACCAGCCAAATATGGACTGAAACCTCCACAAACTGTAAGCTAAATAAACCTTTCCTTCCTTCATTTTGGGTGTTGGGTATTTTGTCTCAGCAATGAGAGAGAAATAACCAAGACAGGCATGCTCTTGGTTTTAGCAGTAAGGCTTTATATGTACTAGTTTGGGGAAGACTGAAGTTTCATTCTACTCTGGAAGAAGCACCTATTCCCCAAGGGTAGATTTTTAGGATAAAGGCAATGTGTCTGCTTGATCTTTGTGCACCATCCACTTAATCAGAAATCCCTGTGCTCCCCTCTTTTGGGACTTGTGCCTGAGGCTAATGTGCCTGTAGGTCTTGTGGTTATAACTCAACCATCATGGCATTTGCTCAAGTCTGAGGTAACAACGCAGAGCAGAAAAAGTCTTCCAGGCTAATGACTCAGTACTTCTCTAACGTGGGTGTGCATTTTAATCCACTAGAGAATGTTTGAAATGTGCAAATTCTGACTCTTATCATAGACCCCATGAATTAGAACTTCCTAAGGACAAACACTAGAAATTTAAAGTTGTACAAATGTCCCTTGGCAACTTTGATACACAGCAATATCAGGAAACCACTCTTCTCTATTTTCATTTTCTACCTGAAGAACTAATTCCTAGATTCTGAACTAGGAAAATATAATCACTTTTCTGTATGCTGTAAAGAAAAATGATAGATTAAAATAGTGTCAAACAAGTGTCTAAATTTTCCTGAGAAATGAGATAATAAGTAAATATCAGATAAAGTTCAATCAAGATATTGGAAGAAATGAATCAAAACTCAAAGTACTGAAGAATAAAATGCCTTCCAGTTTTTAAAGAGAAAAACTAACAGGGAATTTTCTGGAGACTTCCCTGTTTCATATCATTTTTTTCATCAACAATTATTTATGGTGTGCCTGCTATTAGCCAGGCCCTATTCTAAGTGTTAACAACATAGGCAGGAGCAGAATCTGACAAAGTTTCTACTCTTTTTTAAAATCTGCTCTTCCTTTTAATCCCTCTGGTACTAGGGATTACACCGAGGGCCTTCACTTTGAACTAGACCTCCACCCTCTGTGCTTCTGCCTCACCCTGCTGTTGTATTAATATAGGCTCCCATTAAGTAGCTAAATTGTACAGGCTACTTTTGACCTTGTGATCTTCCTGCCTTAGGCTCTCAGAATCCTGGGATTACAGATATGTCCCAGCATGCTTTGCTAAAGCTCCTAGCGTCATAGGCATCGTGTTTTAGGTAAGCAATGAGTGTATCTTGAAACAGTAGGTAGTATGAAGAAGAACAAAGTCAAGTGAAGGGATAGAGTACCTGCGTGAAGGGTGATCAGAAGAGAAAACTGCTTCCAGAAGGCAGTGTTTGAGCACATAGAGCTGAGCAAAGTGCAAAGAAACACACGAGAGAAATCTAAGGAAGAATGCTCTGAAGAAAAATATGAGCTCAAAGGAATGGAGGCAACAGGATTCACTTTTATGAACAGCAACATTATATAAGTCACTTGCCCTTTGTGAGGCTCAACTTTTGCATTTTCCAGTGACATGGAAATTGGCAATGATGGTTTGCATTTGCATCACTTGAGAAAAAATGCTGTGTGTATTGACTTAGGCAATATAGGTAAAAGTCCTTTCATAGAAGCAAAAGCACCATGCAAAGGTAATTTATCAATAATTAATAAGCAGAGGCTGACCAGTGTTGCCTTTACCCATAATAGAAAGCACAAATTTAGATTCACCAGAGCTGAGAGGAGCCTCAGAAAATCTTACCTACTCTGGGCTTTAAAGTAGGTGTGACATTATCAACTTATTTTTCAGGTCACATAATGGCATCCCGGGAATATGGAGCAAGTGGCCCCATATGAAATGTCTGCTTAGCAATGAAAGAACCTGAATAACCCAATTTTTTGTTTTCTAAAGAAGTGCTTTTTCTCCTGGGTTCTTTTATTTTTTTCTTCTTGAATCACTGAGTTAGTTACTTTGATTGTAAAACTCCCTCTGATTTTATTAAATTTTAGGCTATGGTGAAGAAACTCGGTCCTGCCTCTTCACCTGCATGGTCTAGATTCACAGGGGGAGATGAAGAGACTTCTGATACTATTATCAGAGTTATAAGTATCTCTCTTGTCAAATTAGTACTGGGCCTGCAATCCTGGATTCGAAAAAATGGCCTCAGCTTTTAGGCCTTCCATCACTGTTAAGTGACAAGCATCATCATCCAATATGGATTGGCCAACATCAAAAGAGCTTATGTGCACAAATGTTGAGACATTTTATTGAGAAATGGAGCTTGTCCCATGTCATTCCTCCTGCATTCCCTCCCCGAGAAAGGGAAATACATGACTTGGTCTGAGACTGCTCTCTAGGTTAAGGAAAACCCCTTGGCCTAGAAGTAGGACAGCTGATTTCATGGCTTCTGGGGAATTGAAGTTGGAGCTGAAATCCCTATTGAGATAAGTCCTAGAGGGCAGATATCACATAGGTTTCTGTTGCATAGAGCTTTGTTGAACAAATCACATAGAAAGGTAGCATAATAATGCAATCTCTTTGTGCAAGAACTGGTCAATTTAGAAAGCCATCTTAACTCATGCTAGCCACTTTGGGACCTCTGAGTAAATTATTGTCTCACTGGGAGAAGCAGGCTCATTAGGCTGACACATATATAGCAATGATGACTTTATATTTTCATTCCCAGGAATGTTTGATAGATATTAATGGAGTCTATTAAAGACTAGAGACAGAAAGGATGTCGGTTAGAAGAATAGCCCTCTGTTTTATCTCTGCTGGCTGTGCTTTCAGTCCCTCAACTTGCAGAGGCAATAAATATATACACAAATACCTACTGTGGGCCAAGGAGGGAAAAACACATACATGGAATAACTGCTGTGTGCCAATTTCTTTGAATATATTTTCTCATTGAGTCCTACTGACAATTTCTATTTTATAAATCAGGGCACTAGTGTTCTCTGCATTAATTTGAGTTTCTCAAAGAAACAGATCTATTTGCTCATGTATATATCATAAGAAACTGGCTCACACAATTATGGGAATTGGCAGGTACCACATCTACAGTCTGGAGACTCAAAAGAGCCCATGGTGAAATTCAGTCTATGTCTGAAGGCCTGGTAACCTGAAGAGACAATGGCGTATGTTTCAGTTTAAAAGCTAGCAGGCCTGAGAACCAGGAGGGTTGGTATTTTAGTCTGAAATGATATTGGTTCCTTTTGGCCTTTGGATTCAGGATGAAACATCAACCACTCTGGACAGCAAGGCTGCAAGCTGTTAAACTGAATCGTAAACCATTGTCTTTCTGGGAAATAGATAGATAGATAAATAGATAGATAGATAGATAGATAGATAGATATAGAGAGATAATAGTCAAATAGATATATTTCCAAAAATGAATGTAATTGTGAATCACCAACAAATGAAGATACAATGAAATGTTGCCATTAATGTAGGTCGCAGAACAAAATGCTATTGATTTTACTAAGAGGTAATAGAAAACAAAGCAAAACAAAACCAAAACCAAGTGACCAGTGTCTCTGCCTGGCAGTTAGGCAGAGGGCACCCTCTTATCTGGTCTGTTGATTTGTTCCAGTCTTCAGTTGTCTTCTTTCACAATCCACTTCACTGGTCTACTGATTGATACGCTGCTCTCACTGAGAAACACCCTCTCAGACACACCTTCAATAACATTTGGCTCAATGTCTTGGCACCATATGGTCCAGTCAAGATGACACAAGAAATTATTTGTCACTGGCTGATGGCAAAGGGTTTTCTCAAACATGTTCCTATGCTACAAAGTTTGAATCTTTCACTTGTGCGATTTTGTTCAATCTCACTGCCTCTCACCACACCCTACCTTACCCCTCTGCATGGAACAGGATATAATTTAATAAAATGATTCTTATCTTCTAAAGACATGTTAGTGAACTACCAGTGGAACTTCATCTCTTTCTCTTCTTCAGCTTTTAACTCAAGTTCACTTAAGTTAACGTGATTGTAAATTACACATTTGTGATCAGTCGTATATACATAATAATGGCTCCGATTGCTTTCACATGCTGTGGAAATCCTTATCTTGCTTCCACACTTGTCAACCTCCACTCATTGCCTGAATTTTTGTAAGCACCTACCAAGAGCTGGAACCTACAGAATACTGATAATATAGAGGTAATATGAATCTAATAACAGTTAATATTTAGTAGGCATTACTACATGCCAGATATATTGTAAACATTTTGCATACTAATTCATGTTGAATTCAGAGATCTGCCATCCTTCTTTCTGTCCTAGATGACTGACCTTCGTGTAATACATTAAGAACAACTCTCGCTTCTTCCTTTGGAAGAAGCATTAGGAAGACTTGGCAGGAAGATGAGTGTAAAAACGGAGTGCTAATTCCTGGATCTACCAAAGGACACTGGTCTTCACAAGGGCACAGACTGCTCATGATTCTCTCTTAAGGCTCCAGTAAAAACGTCCTGCTTTTGTTCCATGGGCTACGAGTGGTGAGAGCTCATCAGCTAGAAGTTCCAGGTTTCTTGTGTTTCTCCTATAGCCATACGTTTGATAATTGCCTCTTAGCAAATGAATTCTCCTTCACTTTCCCTAGCATGATGCGTCACCTTTATTTCTCTTGGAAACTTGAGTCCTTTGCAGATGAGGAAAACATGCAGCTGATACAATTTTCTGAAGGTCATCTATCTTGTAAGTAGAGGAGCTGGGATTGAAACCCCAGCAGTCTAGCTTTTGAGGTCACATTCTTAACCACTGTGCTATGACCACACTATGCAGTAGTGGACAGTCTGTGTCCTGGGCGAACCCTCTACCTAGGGCAACAGCCGAGATCAAGGCTGTCCTTGATTTCTCCGAAACCTTCCCATTTTATTTTCCCATTAGTGTTTTACAATCTCCACTTCTCAAATTTATTAAGGCCCACTTTTACATCTTCTGTGCTTATGTTCTTTATGTATAATCATAGACAGAGCGCATACACCTTGGAGCAATGAGCACCGGTTTCTTTACAATTCTCAGCAAAGATTCCATCCAGTCCTGGGAAGATAGTGCAAAATTCCTAAATATTTATTGATTGATTCAGAGGTTTACTGACACGCTACAGGGGACTCAAGGAGGAATATCTTGAAATATGGAAAGAAGTAGGTCACTAAAAATTATGTAGCAAAACCATGAGTGTGGGGATAGCTTCAACTATTCTTTCTCCCCAGCTATGTGTTTTGACTGGATCACCTAGCTTCTCCGTGTCAGGCTAACTCCATGAGAGTAACTACCACGTTTATGTCCTCCAAAATTAGCTTGGGCCTTAGCATCTCTTAAGACATTTGAAAAATATGTGTTAAATGGTTAAATAAATGTATATTTTAAAAATAAACTTACATTTAAGGAAGATATTAGGCTTATAGTAAAGTTAGGCAGCTAGTACAGAGAGTTCCCATATGCTGCATGCCCCGTTGCACCTACTATTAACATCTTACATTAGCATGGTACATTAGTTGCAATTAATGATCCAATACATTATTGGTTCATCACTATTATTAACTAAGATCCATACTTGATTCAGATTTCCTTCGTTTTTATCCAGAGTCCTTTTTCTCTTCCTAGTGCCTGTCCAGGGTACCACATTAATTAAACTGTCCTATCTTAGACTTTCTTTGCTCTTGACAACTTTCCTATCTCAGACTTTCTTTGCTCTTGACAACTTTGAGGCTTATAAGCAGTACTGACCAGGTATGCTTGAATTGAGGTGTTTGATGATTTTCTTCATGATAGTGCAGAGGTTCAGACTTGTTGGGAAGCAGGTTACAGGGCGAAGCTTCGCTGGTGTCACATCAAGGTTATACATCGTCATGGGGCTAGGTGCCGTTACTCTTGACCTTGATCAGTGTTGCTAAGAGTGCTAGGTTCCTCCACTGGAAAGTGGAATGGAGAAGAAAGAGAATGAGATCAGTGTAAATAAATTTTAGAACGAAAGAGTGGCAATTTATACTCCCTGAGGAGATTCTAGATGAGTTATTTAGGTATCTTTTCAGTTCAAGATATTTGTCTATTTCCTTCCATCTAGTCAATTATTTATTCACCGTGTATGGGCTTGTGGACACTTATTTATTTTCGTTTATAAACTTAGTTTGTATACATTTTTATTTTAAAAACCAAAATAGAACAATAAACAAAATTCCAAAGCAATATGATAGGAGGATAACAATGATGAATACATTGTGTATTGTTAAGGTTAGTTTATAACCCAGGACCACTTTATTTTGTTGTTTTTGGTTGTCCTGCCTTGGATCCCCGGGAACTCTGGTTGGGCTCCCCTTGCCCTTTTCCTATATCCCCATCATTACACGGTTTTCTGTTTTGTGTTTTTATTTTTAAGCTTCCTTACTTCTGTTACAAGATGCTCTAAGATCATCTTGTATGTTTCCTACTCCCATCTGAGAGTCAACTTTTCTCATGAAGTCTTCGACTTCTTTTAGTATACTGGCACTAGAATCCAGCACCTGGGAACAAAATTTTCTCTCTCTGTCTCTCCCTCTCCCTCTCTCTCTCTCTCTCTCTCTCTCTCTATATATATATATATATATATATATATTTTTTTTTTTTTTTTTTTAAGGAGGCAGAAGAATTAGGAAATGTTTCCCAAACAAGGGTTTTATACTACTAAAGACAAAATTAATTGTGGTACATCAAAAGCTCTGTCCACTGGTTAATAAGGTAAAGGGTGTTCATCTCCTTATAAATCTCTTCTAATCCTTCCAGTTCAAGAAGAAAACTTCAGTTTGATCTCAAGCTTGACAATCTCCTTTTCTAATAAAGTGAGTTAGCCTCAGGTGTGGCCTCTGATGGGGAAAGGCATCTAGCTAGACTTCAGCAATATTCTTTCGTTGTGTTGTATTCGGTGATATTTTCATCACAAATTAACTATTTTCCTCTTAGAATAGCAATATAAACTTTTTGTGGCATATGTTAAATAATAACATATAAACAAGTTTACAGAGTGTCTCAGTTTGTTTTCTTCAGCTATAATGGAATACTTGACACTGGGTAGTTTATACAGCACAGCAGTTTATTAAATTATGGTTGTAGAGACTGGAAAATCCAAGACTGAGGGGCCTTCTAGTTGTGTCACATCATGGTAAATGGTATCAGAAGAGCAAAAGAGAGAATGCACAAGAGATTGAATTTGGACCCTCATGTTTTTTTATAATCTGCAGTTATTCCTTCCTTCCTTCCTTCCTAAAGGTGTAGTCCTCGTGAGCTAAACTCCTCCCATTAGGCTGCACCAACCAACTTTATTGCTCTGAGGATTACGTTTCCAATACCTGCTCTATGGGGGGCACATTTAAAGGAAAAATAATATCAGTGAGTTTTCAACATAGGGAATATAGTGAGTAAATGACTGAGTTTTAAAACCTGAGGAAAATTACCTCAAAATCCTCTTACAGGTTTAGCACTTGAGATTCTATGTTGGTATCTGTTACCTCACATTCACAACCCTGTGCCCTACTTGAGGGTCAGAATATTTTGATAGTTTCAATGGTGATTCTTGAGGGAAAGAAGACTCTACTGAGAACACTAAAATCATTTCAGTCATTGTCAAAGAGCTTTTCATCCCAGGACAGATGTAACAGCCTGGTGTTGGTACAGGGTCAGTGGAGAAATGCTAGGTAGTGCCTTAAGAGAGTCTTGGCTCTAATATCAAGGAAATACAAACCAAGGGGAATGTTGCCACTAATAGATCAACGGATATACTCAAATGTTCATTAAAAGTGAAAATATAAAGCAAATGATTATGACAAGCATATTGTCTAATTAAGATGAATGGGACATGCTTCTTCTGCATTTTTAATCTGTTAAATAAACAGCATATTAATAAGGCTTAATTATATCACCACATACTTAAAGTGACTTTCTAAAATAAAGTTTATTTTGATTTAACATATGCTCTTTGTGTGTCTCTTCAGCACTTTTGCAAGCACCATACACAAATAACATCTTGAAGTAAATCTCTTGGATGTGATTACCATCTTGATCAAAATTTCTTCCTTTTAGTGTCTTGCATGATTCCCGATTTGTAAAGTATTTTCTACTTTTGAGGTGTCGTTTCAGTCTTAATGACTCAATATTGGAGAAATGACCTTTCTGTCTTTGATAGTGTTCCCTTCATAGTTTTATTCTTTCTTTTCCATTTCACATTAGCTGGTTAATAGTTTCTGCCATTGTAATCTCAGAAATATCTCCTCAATCTGTCCTTATCTCAGTCTTTTACATAGAAGCAGGATAAACTCATGTTCTTTAACTGCCTTTTACACCCCAAATTACCCCTGAGCACCTGAGATTCATGGGCATAATAAATGATAATTTATATTTTAAGCCACTATTGAAAGGAATGTGTTATACAATAAATAGCCAGTATGGTAGCTTCTCCCTAGAATATTTATTCTCCATCCCTGCTATGAGATGCATATCTCTGTACACTTTGAAGTTCAGGGTTTTCCCACCTAGTTTGTGGTGTTCCTCCATTTATGAGGGGGTAATATTTTCCCTCCCATTGATAACAAGAGTTGATCACAAAATTCACTTCAGCTGATAAAACATGAGCAGAAATGGCGTGCCACTAGGGAGTAGAATCTCTAAGAGCCGTCACAAACTGTTACCTCTACTGAGAAAACAGAAGGGCCTCAAATGATTGAACAGGTAGAATGAGGAAGGTAAAGAACAGAACTGCATCTAAGCCAACACCAGTGCTTTATTTAGTTCAGAAATATTCCTTTGCTTTTTCACATCCCAGAGACTTTAGGTTTCACCAGGGAACTGCCAGCATTATCATCCTCATAAAATATTCTGATGACATTATTTACCTATTTACCTGAAACCACATATATGTGGTCAACCAATGCCTTGTTCCATCTTACCTTTCTAGGAAATGTACCGTGTAATGCAGCCTGACTTGTCTTGAGTCTTGTGTTTGATGCTTATTTTTCAATTTATCCACCTGGAGTACCCACATCTATTCTTTAAGGTCCATATCAAATATCACTTATATTTTCTGTGTAAGATCTGCCCTTCCTACTTAGTATTGGTGAAGAGGAAGGAGGAGGAGGAGGAAGAGGAGGAGGAAGGTGGTGGTGAGTATAGCAGCAACGTGACCCTCTTTGTATATCAGAGAATTGTTCAAGTACTTTTACAACTTTCAGTTCATTTAATCCTTGCAGAAGCTACTCTAAGAGTTTGATTTTCTAACTGGATGTATTAGTCACTTTCCTGTCATTGGGAACAAAATACTAAGTACCAGAAACTTAAAAAAGGAGAGGTTGATTTTTCCGTATGGTTTTAGTCCATAGTTGTCTGGCGGCAGGGAAGAAACAACATGGTACAGAGGTATGGCGGAGCACAGATACTCAGTCCACTCAGCTTGGAAGCAGGGAGAGAAGGGAGGACCCAAGGGCAAGAAGCAATCCTTGAAGGTCAGGCCCTCAGTGAGCCACCTCCAACCAGGTCTTCCCTCTGCACTGCATATTCAGCTTCTCAACCCATCCACAGATGGCTCCACTTAAGAGCATCCCTATGACTCAACACCTTCCAAACAAATGAGACTTTGGAGGAACATTTAAGAGCTAAGCCATAACACTGGGGAAACTAAGGCACGGGGACATTCATAAATCATACAAGATCACACAGCTGTTGAATACTGAAGCCAGAATTTGAACTCAGGTCATCTAGCCTCTGGCGGAGTGTCCTTTATTGCCATACTGCACTGTATTTGAAATCCAGATGTCTAAGATAGCATTTGTACATTGTAATAAAGTTTTCTATTTCCTCCAGTACACTGTGCATTTCTGCAGGCAAGGACCATGTGAGTCAGTTTTATGCTCTTGCGTATAACACAAAGTCAGGCACATGGAAATCCAATAAATAATTCTTAATGAGTAAGATGGGGTTTGAATTTAAATCTTGGAACTTTAAGTCCAGTTTCTTTCTTCTCCTCCAACACATTAGTCATCTTCATTTTATGTAGCGTTTCATCTTACTATTATAAATGAATTCTGGAAATGCATCTGTTCTATTAGTTGAAATAGTAGCTAAGACATTTATTGAAGAAGACTACTAATTCATTTCAATTATTTCCTTTAATGTTACAATAATTATGATTCAAAAAGGAATGCTAATTTCATGAGAACTAGTTGTGCATGTTAAGATGTAGTTTAACCTCGTAGCATCATATTCAAGGTTTCTCATTTCTTTTTTAAAAAGTTCCCCATTTCTTTGTCACTACTTATTTTCTTTACAGTAGCAGACCACGTCTTTTGTATTTCACCTTACTCACTACATTGGTTATAAATCTATTCCTTTTACTAACATTTTTTTAACTTAAAGCTCATCATTCCTTCTCCTTTCTTAATGATACATTTTTCTGAAAATCCAAACCCTCCTAATAACAGTGCTAAGCATGACCACCAGAATCATGATCTTCCTTATGTTATCATTCCTATTTCAAATTGTGATTGGTCTCCCCCACCCTCAATATCCAGGATAGTCAAGTTCAGAACCCAATCCTAAGTACCTTAAACACCCTCCCTAAGATTTTTGTGGTTCATATTTTTTCGTGTTCTCTTGTTCATTTTAGATCTTACTTTCTCGGAATCTCAGTGTAGAGAGTTTCTCATTTTTGAACATTTTCTCCTTCAGCTATCATTTGTGTCCTGAGACACAAGACTCAGCCATTTTTTCATAATTTCTACTGTAACACTTCACTCACATCAGGGTTTTGAAAAGACTTTCTAGAATGTGGGGGTGAAGACTGTATGTTCAAGCCCATGTGAAAAGTAGAAATTCAGGTGCAGCTTCTGACACCCACCATGCTGCTCAGCCACCTCCTTCCTTCTTTCTCCTTCCTGCTGAACTCTCACTCGTGGTGATATTTTGGCTCAAATGTAGTCTAGCTACAAGAGTTCTGTTCAATTCCAGTCATCTCCTTTACTTCCTTGGTTTCCCCAGCATACCCTTACTCTCTTCTAGCACGCAGCTGCTCAAGGCATATTTCCCCCAATAGACAACTCTACTTACACCTTGAGACTTTTATTTTCTGCTCTCTGTTGAAATATTTTGTTTCGATTTTCTATAATAATAATACCTTTTTCTTATATTTCCACTATTATTTTATAAGTTTTTAAAATGTTTTGATAGTTGTTGAGATTATTCTCATAATAATCCTAAAAGATGGAGAAGATCGAAACCGAGATTTTGTACCCTTAATAACAGATTAATCATGTACTTCTGTGTTTTAAACCTGAAGTGTTATTGGCTAAGGCCTAAAGTCTACTCCATGTAGCTTTTAAAACTGTGTGTTGATGTTTTTCTTTGTTTTTATTAGTGTGTGTT
This sequence comes from Dinomys branickii, assembly GCA_004027595.1. Lineage (NCBI taxonomy): Eukaryota > Metazoa > Chordata > Mammalia > Rodentia > Dinomyidae > Dinomys > Dinomys branickii. The sequence goes on from PVLD010009293.1 coordinate 35,523, forward strand.
TCAGTACATAATCATTACATTTGTCATGGGGAATTGGTGCACATTCATATGGTATCTGAACCATGTTTATTTACACTTACCCTACTCTCCTGTCTTAAACCATCACCAGATCCCATTCCCATCTTTACATAATCTACTTCCCTGTTTCCTATCATCTGTAATGTATTTTGCTATTTCAAGCACTTTTATTTTGGGTTTCTCATAGAAGAAAAAACATGGCATATTAAATTTTCTGTGCCTGATTTATTTCAGTTAGCATTATGTTTTCAAGGTATATTCATTTTCCTACAAATGACTCAAACTTATCTTTCTTTATGACTGAGTAGTACTCCATTATGTATATACTGTATACCACATTTTATTCACTCATCTTTTGCTGGGTTATAAGCTGTTTCCAAAATGTAACTATTGTAAATTATGCTGCTATTGAGATAGGTGAGAGTGTTTCGCTGTAGTAGGACATCTGTAACTCTCCTAGGAAGACATTCAGAAGAGATATAGCTAGATCAGATGTTGTTTATAGTTTTAATCTTTAGATGAAGCTCCAGACTGATGTTCATAGGGCTTGTACTAGTTTATATCCCTGTGGACAGGCTATGAGGATGTGTTCATCACGGTCTTTCTGTAGCAAAGTGGGATCTCGGTGTTGTTTTCTTTCCCATTTCTCTAAAGACCAGAGGTGCTGAATATTTTCCCACGTGCTTATTGGCCCTTTGTTCTTCTTCCCTTAAGAACTATCTATTCATTTCAGTTGTCCTTTTTTTGACTGGGTTTTATTTTGGGATTCAATTGGAAATGAGTCCTAAAACAGAAAGAGAACTCAGGAATCATTTAACTCCAGGAAGACGAGACATTATGATTTCTACTTTATAGATCAGATGCATCATGTCCAGAGAGTTCCTGTGGCTCGCGGGGGGCAATAATAAAGGGAGGCAAGGGACTGTAGAGCCCGAGACCTTTTCCTTCTTGGGCTGGGATCACACTGATGTCTGCAGCAAGTGTCTCAATGCACCGGAAGTCTGCGCAGAGCTGAGCATGAGACAGTAGGGGAGCCACTGAGTATGGACGTTTTACCTGGGCGTGGATAACTGAGGGAGATGACGTATTGCAGAGGGCTCGAAATGGTACCAGAGAGCTACGCTAGCGGTTTCAGTGTAGCTCAGCCTAGGAAGGATTAAAGAGAGTGAGGATTTATATATACATACTATTAGCACTTTTATTTCACTTTTGCTCTCTGCCCAACATTGCCAGTGTTTTTGGGCAGTCACGGTTATAACAGAAAGTTATGCTTTACTGTTAAGATGTATGCTTTTTATGTAATACAACAACCGCTGTTAATTCCTACCATTTTGTTCTAAAACCTTGTATCATTTTTATTGTCCTTGCTTTGTTTTGTTTTTGTCTATGTTGTGGGCATTTTACTATTTTTTAAAAATTATTATTCTCTTTAAAATTAAAAAAAGGTATATGCTCAGCTGCATGTTTCACCAAGAAGTATAATCACTTTCATCAAGGTACATTTATACATCGATTTTTTTAAAAAAAATTCCACAGAGGACTAGGTCAACAAACTTCATTTATCGAAGGGAGTTCCATTTCCTCATTGACTTTAAACAATGAAGCCCTTGAAACAGTCAGTCAATACGCATCTCAGGGAAGAACAAAAGAAGCATCTGAAAGGAGGATTAGTAAATTACCTGCCTTCAAAATTCAAATAAAACCACACAAAAGAAAGTCTCCATTTTTGTTTGCTGGTCATTCAATATAGACAGCTGCACAAAGTCTGTAGATCCTGGTTATGCAGAAATGTTTAGCAAGCTGAAGGCTGTGAGGAGTAGATGTTCAAATCAGGCTCCTTCCAGTGCACACAATCGCTAGAGGACTGATACGGAAAATGAAAACTCTTAAGAGAGGATGGTTTATGTATGGTGTGCACACAATTGAAACATCACACAATTTGGTATTACACTAAAAGAACTGAGCGGAAATCTTTAGCAAAAGTGCGCTGAAGCAAAAGAAAAAATGTAAAATTCACCAAGTACCTAATATGTGATAAATGTCCTCAAATATTTTACTGTCTTAAACCCTTAGCCAACCAAAATACACTAAACAAAGACTGCTGTGACTCAGTGGTTCATGAGAGAGCTTCCTGCATAGTCTATGTTCTCGCCTTGTGTACTTCTTTCTATTTTCTGTGTTGCCAACAAAGGGTTTAACAATGGGAAAGCATAAGAGATCAAAACAGAGGCACAGGAGCAGAGACGGAGGAGAGTGAAAGAAAACCAATTATTTCCTCTTTTCCTTGCCCCTCTAGTGTGATGGCAATTATTAGAACAAGGATCTTCAGGTCATGCAAATTAAACCAATTTAGGTAAAATTTTTAAAAAAATCTAAAGCACGGAGACAACAGTCTACAAGACAAACACTACTGTACAAGTCGCGCAAGATTTGTGCTGAGGTAAGGGATTATTGAGGGAAATAAAAGGTGATGGGAGAGTATGGCAATGGATTTGCAGCGCGAACTTAATCTCGGCCGGGAAAGCAAATAATGAATCCTCAAGGCCAGTTAACCTTTCTCTGGCTCAGTCTCTGTATATTTTAAAAGACAATACAATAAAATCTTTCTTTACCCTTTCTCTTAGAATAAATAGGCTCTTGGATACCTTATGATACAGAGGTCACATTTCCTTTTCTGTATTACCATCATCTCTAGGAGCAGGAGGTAATGAATAGCTTGAATTGTCATGATCTTATTAAATAGGTTAAGATAGTATTAGATTATAAACAATAGAATGGGGATAATTTATAATACAGCTTTGAAAGACTAGACTTAAAAATTGAAAGAAAGAACCCCAGCAGCTACAAATTTAATGGAGGCTTCAGCCCAAGACTCTAAAGGAAAGTGAGATCAGAAACCAGGTAGAAGGTGAAGATGCTGAGGGGTTGGTGAGACAGTCTGAGGCAGACTGGTCCAACACAGATGCCTAAAGGTAGGGCCATGAGGTAGGAGAGTGTGTTGCATAGAGAGAACGGAAATCTGGGTTTGGGATGAGAGCATTGCCTGGGGATGTCATGTAGCCCACTGGAGGAGAGCAAGCAGCAAGTAAATCCCAGTGCAAGAACACGTGAAGGAGGAGTCACGAAGCCAGAGGCCTGTTCCAAACCCATCTGGTCATCATGCATCTCTCCCTTTCAATTGCAGCAAGTGCCGCCTACGCAGTAGACACCGAAGTATGTGCTGGATTCAATCAAAGCAAATCATGTTTCTTAAAAAAAATACACTCAGAGTAGTTACAACTTGGATTTACCCACTATAGTCTTTATAAAATGATTTGCACCTCAGAGAAAATGATCTCACGCACTCAATTCTTTTTTTCTCAAATTGATCTCAATGGCTTTATAAAGTAGCAATGTAAACTGACAACCTAACTGCAAAAGAGGAAACTGTGTTCATCTTGAAGCATCACGGTCACAGACTGAAATGTCTCTTGATTGGACATTGCCAGCTGGAGCTTTTCCTCTCATCATCTTTTACTGGCTTATATTGCTAAGGCCTCCAATGGTCCCACCCACTGACACAGCTCAGGTCCACCTGCCGTTCACGTTACCCCCTAAGTTTGCAGAAAGCATATCAGATTGTGTCATTGTCCTCTTTACAACTCTTTGGTGGTTGCTCTTCCCCTGTGCTGCTCTTTTCTTGGTCTTAATATTTCTTCAGATCTAATTTCTACTTTGCAGCCCACGAAGGCTGAAAGACCTTATTATGAAGTCTGGATGAATTGTTCACCAATGTCCCCATTCCCACTGTGTCTTTGCAGATGTGTACATTTTCTCTCCCTTTGTCCTATAAACTATTTATTATATGTCATATTTCCAAAGAACTCCACTGTATACATTCTTACATTTTATGCTCAGGTAATTTTATGCTTTCATAGGCATTTGGCCCTGTTTCTTTGGAGATCACACTGCCTATTTTATCACATGTCCAAAAGAATACCCAAATATTCCATGAAATGTACTTGGCTAATGCAAACTGGTGATCATGTTTATAACAGGCTTTACAGTTATTTGTTCACACATGATCTATTTCATTTAAAGCCTGCCATGATTTCTTCAGTAATAGTGCATACTAAGGGAATTTTGTGAACTGAGGAAATCTAACCTACAAATTGTTTTCAAGTTTAATGAAATGTTTATATATGCTGAATTATGCAATGAATTATACTGACATAATATTATGATTATAGACATCTAGCTAATCCTTTGTAGATTTCAATTTCACATTTTGGAGTCAGAAATTAGATTATTTTCTTAGTCAAAACTCAGAAATTTGGGCTGGGGATATGACACAGGTGTGCGGCGCCTGCCTGCCAAGTGCAAGGTCCTGAGTTTGATTCCTGGTACCGCAAAAAAAGGAGACTCAGATGTTTTGGGCTTTAGCAAAGCTCTTTAGCCTCAGCTTCTGTATCTTTAGTGCCAAATAAATGAAGCTCCCTATTTCATATTGCTAGTCATTAAATGGCATTCTCTACCAGTTTTATTTGGTTATTTTCACAACTACTGATACTGTCACCAGTACCTGACACAGAGTTATCAACTATGTCTACACTTGCATGTAAATAGAGATCAGTGAAATAGTTGGACACAGACCTAGATGTATACACACAGACAGGCATACATAGAAGTTCTCATTTGAAAAAAATTGACTAAAGTCAGCTAACGTTTTTTGTTTTGCTATCTGCTGAAATGCGTGGATTCCTGGCTTCCTATTCCATCCAGGTTTAACATATAAAAAGTACATTTTTTATTTTATTCACAAAAATCTTCATTTGCTGCCCATGTTGTATAAATGATTTATAATGTACAAATACAAAGGTTTTTGTTGTTGTTTGTTTGTTTTTATTTTGTTTTATTTTGATCAGTCATTTAGTACTTTAATATGGAATGGAAAACTATGGATTTTCTTTGCAAACATTAATCCTTAAAAATTGCACCAGAAATCCTGCTCTGGTGGGTTACACTTGATGAATGATGTATTCTCTTGGTCTTATCATCTGCACACCTTAAAGGCATTTTTCACGAGATTCTTCTTTAGGTGCCAGATGAAGTTGACACCCAGCACGTGTATCCTCAGATTTATTTGCCTCATTGAAAGGTGATTCTATAGTTCAGTGCTGTAACCATCTAGTGACTAGTGTACTATTGAAGCTTTTGCAATTAGGTTGTCAGTTTGCACTGCTAATTTATAAGGAGTTGTGAGAATATTTGCCAAGTGTCCTGTTAATTATTAGTGACATCTAAACCAAAAGATTTTATATTTTGACAACATACCTGACAATGCAAAGTCATCGCAAGTTGTTCCACACAGACACTAATTGAGGTACTATTTATTTTTCTCTATAATTTGAGTATGATGTTTATTAACTTGTTTACTTTATATAACATACACTGGGTGCTGCCTTACAAACTTAAATTAATTTTAATTGACACAGCTTAAAAGGTTTCTGACATTATATTCTTATTTTCAGAAAGAATCAAGAAAAATTAGAGGGAAGTAGAACGTTCAGTATAGATCATACTACATTTTTAGAACAGGATGTGGGGACCTGAGTTAAAAAACCCATTAACAGTATTGGAATCTGAACACCTAAGTTCTTATCATCAGTGAAAAATTGATGTTCAGTCTTGCCCAGTGTGTATTATTCAGGAGTTAGCAAGCAAGGCTTTATTTCCCAGTGCCTTCAGTTAACCAATTACGTTCAGGCCTTTCCTGTGTTGTTGACTGCTATATTGGATTTATCAGAACTCTTATATCCATTAAGCACAGAAAGCAAAGCTTAAATAACATTAGGGTTCTGACACAAATGAACAAAGGAAATCTGAGATCGAAGTCAATGACATGTCCCTTTTTGACTTGCTTATACAAGTGAAGTGTGAATGAAAGAGAAGATAGCTCGACTTGAAGGCACAGTTTCTACTTCCATTTTCTGTTTTTGCCATGAGTTATTCTTTTCAAGGGGGAAGTTAAGTGAACACAGGCAATCTTTTCATGGTAAGGATAATTAAGAATTGAGTTTTGGGCAATTCTCCACAGTTATTATGACTATGTATGTAGACCATAACAACTGAGAGGACAAAGGATGGATTCGACTTAGTTACCACTGTATCTCCAGGATCTAGTACAGAAGTTTGATGGGTTTATAACTAAATCCATAATCATATTCTTAGCTACAACTCAACTCATGAAATATATTTGAACATGAAATGGGCAGAAGTAAGTACTAGATGTAGAGAAAAGAGTAGCAGCACATCTTACTGAAAAAGTGAGAATTATTTTGGCTTCCTCTAGCTTACAATTTAGTGGTCATCAGAAATTTACAACAGGGCTGGGGATATAGCTCAGTGGAATAAGTGCTTGCCTGGCAAGCACAAGGTCCTGAGTTCAATCCCCAGTACCGCAAAAAAAAAAAAAAAAAAGAAATTTACAACAATATGAATGATGAAACTACTAACTCTGAGAAGTCTGTTGTAGGAAAAGTTTTGGAACTTTGGGAGATCATTCTAAGGTGTCCTCATTCTTATTGAGAAATTTAAGGTTTCTCTCAGGAAGGATGATCTCAGTTCAGCCCTGACAATTAACTAGGGATTCACCCATTGTATGGTAGAAACAAGGACATCCCCAGCATCCGGAAAAGAATGTGCAAATATCTTGTGGGTCAGAAGAACACGGGATGGTCAAGTCGTTGAAGGAAAGCTTACAGTGTGACTTGTGGGATGGCATTTGTTGAAGATGGAGGGCTGGCAGAAGTCTTGGACTTAAACGTCATTCCAAAGTTCAGAGTATAATGCCCAACTTTATGAGCAAATACTGAATGCTTCAAAGTGCCTGTTTTAGATTACAAAAATTGTTTTACAAAAATTCTTTCAGCAGCTTTGTACTAGGTGATATGGAGGGAAGCTAGAGAGGGTATAAGATAATGTTTAGGAAGCATGAGGGACCTCTAAGTGATGATGTGGCTTGGAACAAGACATTGACCTTGGAGATGGGGAAGAATAGCCAGATGCTTTAAAGGTAGAAGCAGTAAAACTTGCTATTCTTGGTGGAGGCAGATTGAGGGGGCAGGCGGCACCAAGGACAGTGCCCAAGTTTATGTGATCAACAAAGAGAGCAGAAATCAGTCTTATTTAATGAGATGCAGGAGGAGCATCCCTTTTGGAGAGAAAAATTCCGGGTATCTGTGATGTTTCATCCCAGGTATATATGTCATGTCAACAACAGAAGGCTAGAAGAGTCTACATTGGAAATATAGATTTGGAAAAGCTAACTCTTGAATTATTGGATTGGTGCAATTTCTTAGAAAGAGAATATATCATGAGTTCAGTACTAACAGAACTCATGTTGATAGAAGAAAAGCTAAACAATAAAAATGATCGCCAAAACTGTTTATGCATTCATCCAGTGTATGGACCTTACTCATCCCAACTCAATGATTCAACTAGGGACCCTTGTTACACTGATGGGGAAATCTATGAATCAGCTTCAGGATGTCTTAACTGAATGAAAGTTATATGAAAAATTCTGTGTATTTGTACATCGTTACTTTCCTAATATAAACATATTAGTCCATTAAGGTTCTCTAGGTTTCTATTGACCAGACTTCCTCAATTTCATCTATCTCTCAAATCTTATTTGTTTAATATTTTTATCCTTCTGAAAAGAGCAAGCTCTAAATCTTATGTATCCCTATCTAAAGAGATAATTCGCAAAACACACCTGTGAATAAACAAATACATTCTTATATAGAGTGATGGATTGGCAATTTATTAGGGAAAACACCCAGACTCTAGGGCTTCTGCATTTGGGGAAATTACTGAGATATATTACTCATGCAGTTTTATGAACATCATTTAACAAAACTCCCAGCACTGTGCTTCCTCCGTGGGTTGCAATATCTTGCATCCTAAGTAACACACACACACACACACACACAGACTCTTCCACCCTGTTTTTCTTTGCAGAACCTTTTACTTGCTGCTGCATGTCATCAAGCTGTAGTTGATATGTCAAGCTGGATGATTCCTATGTGCCAGGACAAGGTGCACTGTTTTGTTGAAAAGCGATACCTAGTAGCAAAATAAAGCCTGAGTTTCAGATGTGATAATCGAAGCAACAAATGTCATGTCCCTTAATAATAAACAGTGGGTCTCATCTGAAGAAAATGTCTTAGTTTGTTGTTGTTTCTAATTTTACAAAAATTGTATTTTCTTGGTGACCCTCCCTCCAGTTTCAGAGATGTCTTTCTATTTCTCCTTTAATTCTCATAGTGAAAGAACAATAAATCAGTCTCATGCTCATTGCATGATGATAAATGTGTGTGTATAAAAGGAATTGAGAACATGCACACTGTAGAGCAGTACTGATACGAGGTATTCATGAACACACTCATTTATTCAAAAATATTATTATCTATGGGGTGCCTGTCATTTTAATAGGATGTAGGATAAACACCTGCCATCATTGAGTTTATAGTTATGTGGGAAATGCAGAAAATAGAGATATAAAATGTATAACATAACATTATATATATAATATATATATGTACTCTAAATATCTAAGCATGTATAATGTATCACAGTTCTTTAAGGAAACACATCAATATGATATGCAGACATGGAACAAATTTAGACAGATATGTATAATCACATATGTAGTTATGTATCTGTGCTTGAAGTTTAAGGAAGTAAAGGTTTATTTAGCTTACAATTTGTGGAGGTTTCAGTCCATACTTGGCTGCCTCCAAGGCAGAGTGGCACATGGCAGAGGGCAACAGTTCATGGTGGTGGAAAACAGCAAAAGCAACTAGAGCAAAAGAGAGGAGAGTGATGGCAAGAAGCCTCTTTCTCTCCCTTACATATGCAAAACTATCTGCCCCTGGGCAGGTATAGCTCTCACACCCATAATCTGAGCACGGGCTCATGGATCAATCATAAACTCTATCTTTAATTTTTTTTTTTTTTGGCAGTACTGGGGATCGAACTCAGGACCCTGTGCTTGCTAGGCAGGCACTTATTCCACTGAGCTATATCCCCAACCCCAATCATAAACTCTAGAAGCCTATCCCATGAGTGCATGAGGCTTTGGTGGGACATTCAGACACAAATGATAACACTATCAATCTATCTATCTTTATCAATTCATAGATTGATTTGAAGTAAAAAGCTCATGCAGTGGTTGAAGCTGATAGGTCTGAAATCTCTGGGGCAGACAAGCAGACTAAAAACCCAAGCAAGATTTGTATCTTACAGACTTGAAACTGAATTCCTTTTCCCTAGGAAATAAAGTGCAGGTCTGCTCATAAGACCTTCACTTGATTGGATGGGTGAACACCACTCCCTTTATGGAGGACAATCTGCTTTAAGGTCAAATTATTTTAAATGTTATAGCTACCAAATATTTTCCCAGCTATATCTAGACTAGATTCTGATAAAGCTTCTGGGCACCATATTTGATCCAAGTTGTGATGTATAAAATTAACCATCACACACCATAAAAATAGCTACCTCTGAAATTTACATGCACAGTGCTGTATAGTCTAAAGGATAATAAAGCTGAATAAAAATTAAAGAATGTAAATAACCTGGGTTAAGATTTTTTGTTGTTTGTTTAGATGGATTCTTTGAGACTATAATATTTGAACAAATACCTGAATGTAGGAAAGGAAGCATATTACAGAGTTTGCTTTTTTCCCTCTTGCTATCATCACCAGAATTATATCAAGGACATCAAGAATCTGGTATTTGGTGTGAGGCATGATGTGTGTGTGGGAAGACAAAGCACATTATCAGGAGCAGGAAACCAAGAGGTGAAAAGGATCTGCAGAAACAGTAAGATCTTCCTGCATAATAATAAATTATATCAGAATGTGAAGGATTAAAACAACACACATTTACTATTTCTAGTAATTCTCTGGGGCGCTTGGGTAAATTTTCTGGTTCAGGCCGGCCAGGCAGCCCTGGGTAGTCTGAGGATGGTCTCACTCAGAGGTCTGGGGCCTCTGATTTGGGACAGCAGGGGCTGCTGGGCCTCTGTCTCATGTGACCTCACCTTCTCCAGAAAGCAAGGATGGACTTTATGTGGTGGGAAGAGGTTCCCCAGCATCCAGAGAAGCCAAAGGAATGTGTACTTCTGAAACCTTTTCTTGCGTTTATTTACCAGCCTCTCTCATTCACCAAAGGTCACACAGGCAAGCTCAGTGTTAAGGAGAGAGGCAATGGCCAGGGGCTGAAGGCAGTGTTGGGACCATTACTGGAGCAATCTACTAACTAAAAACCCATCACAAGCTACTATTGTGAAGTTGTTTAAAAAGTGAAAGCCGAACATGGAAGAAACATGACATATCCTATTTATGAAGCTTAATATAAAATAAGCTCTGCCCAAATGATTTTCCCTCTTCCAAACATTCTGTAACACATCATCATAGATTCAGTAAATACACAAGTCCATAAATACAAAGTTCTCATCACATGCAATGGACTGAGTTATATAGTAATGAGGGATTCAAAACTTTTAGAAGAGCACATTGTCTGATGTATTAGTTTACTTAGACTCTGTACCAGAATACTATAGGCTGGCAGCTTAAACAACAGTCAGTCATTGTTGCAAGTGCTGGAAAATCCAAGATCCAGGTGCTGGAAGATTTAATCCCTGGTGAGGGTCCTTGTTTTGGCTTGCAGAGGTGGGGAGGAGAGAGAGGGAATAAATACATGCTATATACTCTGGTCGCTCTGTCTTCTGACATGCACTTTACCCCCTGACTGTAGCTAACCCTGGTGACCTCTCATGTGGCTCATTTTCAACTACCATCATTCTTAGAATTAGGACTTCGATGGAGGAATTTTAAGAGAATCCACTCACTGGGCCGACAGCAGTATTGTAGAATACGATATAATACACACTTCTTTACTCTGCAGTCCTACTTCCACTGAAGAACTTTTTACCCTCTTGCCTTAGGGTGTGACCTTCACCTCCACTTGTGAAGTGTACATTTCCACTCCTCTAAAGCTGAACATGGCCTTGTTTTATGTTTTAGACAATAAATGGTGAGCAGCAGGTATCTGTGCCACAAAGGAGCAGAGACTTTAAGAAACACTTGAAGTTGCGAGAAATCTTGCTCTTTCTCCTTTGCCCTAAAGATGGCATGGCCCCAACAGCAGCTGCTCTTTTATCCTGACCCTCAAATGAAAAGACTCATATAACAGAGTTGCAGCAATTGATCCATAGCCATGGAGATATAAAGCAATGAGAAGTGCATATTTCACTGTATTAGGCCACTAACATATTGGAGTTGTTCCTTGCTGCAGTGAAGCTGATTGGTAAATAAATTAGCACCAGAATTTAAGTGCCACTGTGATGACATCCACAATAACAACCAAAATACAAATGTGACACTGAATCTAGGAATTACTGCTGGAGTTTAGAAAAATGAAAGTCTGTACCATGCAAAGGCGAAGCACTCAGTAGAGCTGTCTTTTGTCATAACCGGGCAGGCAAATCACCTGCTCAGTGACCTTGCGACTTTTGGAAGGGTGCTGCAAAACAAGAGTCCATGAAGACTCCTGGGTTGCAATTAACTGCATTTGTCAAGACACTAAAAAAGAAATGAGCTCGTGAAATGATTATCTGCTTTGAAACAGGGGTGAAAGGCAAAAGAAAAGGGGATTTTTCAGAACTGAAAAACGCAACTGCCTCTCATTTCCAACCAGCAAAAGGTAAAGCTGAAAAATGACTTGCACAACAAAGGCAAATTAGAAGCCTTCCCAGGGGCAAAGACTGAATCAAGAGTATGGCTGTCATATTTCTGTCAGAACTTCCTAATGAGTTCAGGGGTAAGGAGACAAGGCCTTTCAAGGCATAAAATGACTCAGGGAGAAAGGGATGTAGGGAAGGTCCATGGAGATGCAACTCACCCTCTCTGTAGAGACAAGAGTGTTTGGGACAGAACTGAGAATGTGACTATCTACATATGAACATGGCTGGAGCCAAAGAAAAAAATGGAAGCAAAATTTTTCAAAAAGTTGAATTGTCAAAATTATAGGCAGCCTGGATACAACACAGTGATGCCTCAGTTCATGAGCTTAATTTTATTATATTGGGCAAGATGGCCTCGTTTGAGTTTGTGAGGAAAAGATGGCCGCGGCTGTGTTTGTATGGGGACAGTGGATATGGTTGTATTTGTTACCTGAGGAGGAGTTTGTGAGCAGAAGCCAAGTTCTGTCCAGTGCTTTTGTTTGAAAACAGAATTGTTTGTGAATAGATGCATTCATGAACTGTGTTACTACTGTATTTAGACAAACTGTTATTGTCCAAAGCCCTACGGGTCCTTTCATTCTGTGTTCCCTAGTGGGCCAAGAAAGGCTTCAGGGTATACTCTTATTTTGCTATACTCAAGGGCCATAAGGCAAAAAGATGGACCTCTGAGGCCTCAGGATTGCTTTGGCTCAGTGTCAGGTTGTTCTTTCTGAATGGGCAATGGTTTGCTGTTGATGTCCCTTCCTGCTGTGTTTATATGAATATAGTTAAGGGGAGCCATATCCGTGTATATTATAGAGCAAGAGATCCAACGATCCACACCAGTGCTGTGATTGGGGGAGGCTTTCCGAGTGCATTCTATGGGTAGAGGTTGAGTGAGTTTCGGTTTTGGTAAGCCAACACTTGCGACTGTGTGAATAGACTGCAACAGATTGCACTTTGCGCCCCGCCATTTGTGCCTCCCCTTTCTATGCTTACACTTCCTCAACCTCTGCTGCGGCCCTTTCTATGGGAGAGCTCACCTCATGCCCCATCCATATGATGCGATTGGTGTGAGCAAGTTAAATTTAGGCCATAACTGAATGGAAGGTTTGAGCAGGGTCTCAAGTTTCCTCCAACTCTCTTGCTATTTTACTCCTGCTATGATAAATGTATGCCTCAAGAAGGGGCCGATTATTCATCTGGGAATGGAACCAGAAAACATAAGCCACAGAGACCCAGTAGCTGACTCATATGTGAAGCGAGTGACAAGTAAGTATCACTCTCTGATACAGCGGGGATGGATTATCCTTTGGGTACTGGAACAAACATCTTGCGCCTGAAAAACTCTATGTGTATTTTAAATAATAAGAAAGCAAAAATTTCCCCTAAGGGACAAATGCCTTTCTTTTGCCTATGTGGCATTTCAATCCTGCACTGTTCTCAGATAAGAGGTTTCACTTATTTATTAATTTTTTGTTCCTCTCCTGACACATTTATTTCCCCCATTTCTTATATAAGCTGTCTTATTTCCTCTGAAACCATTTGTTTGTTTTACAGTATTGTGTAGAGGCAATATTTGAAGGATTTAGACCTTGTTTTAAATCCTGCTTTGCTATTAGTAGCACAACTGGACCAGCAGGGTGAAACTCAGCCCAAACCCAGTGGCATCACAGCAAATGGAGCGCTCCTCAGAACGCGTCATCACTGTGTTTCTTTCTCTAGAGATAAGTTTGTGCGCTCTGTTATCTGGACAAACCTTTAAGCATAACCCAGATGCCCTACTTTTCAGCAATTAGCCTCGTTGTGAATATCACATAAGGGACATTTCAATTGATTAGTTTCTTCCCAAATCAACACTCTGAAAGTGCGTCTCTTCATGCTCATTCTCAACCTGTAGAGCTGATCATATTTCAAAACATTAAAATCTTTCTAAAGGTCCATCTGTTTTGAGGAATTTCTTTGTAAGATAGCGAAGATAGAACATTTCCTGTCTCAGCTACATTTAACTCAACCATGTCCGTTTATCACAGCCTACCTGCGATGTTCTCTCTCTATTTGTACACCATCCCTCAGTTGCTTTAATTGGTCCCTTTTCATGATAGAAAAGTGTGGTGGTGATTTCTCCCTGTTTGGTGAGTGTGGCTCTTACATTTAAGGTCCTTTTATTTCTCTCCAATGCAGGCTTTTGGTGGCAGGTAAATCTTAGTCTATTGAATAACTGTGTTCTTGTTTCTTTCACTTTCTTCCCTACTTTAGTATCTCTCAAGTCTTCATCGCTCATTCCATGAATCTAAGAAGGTTCTGATGAGACGCCCAGTGTTTTTATACCAATGCCTCTTACTCCTGGGGGGCAGCAATGCTTTTGGCACAAGGGTTGGAGCAGAAAGGCCCACACTACACAGTAGGAATCCCTGTTTTTATTCTTGAGGCTAAGCATTCAGCTCTTTTCAATAAGCCATTTTCCTCTTCTGACTGCGTTTTGTTTTCTGCACAATGAATAAGCCCCAGGGGTTTATGAGACTGCACATAAAATATATTTTATTAGTTTACTTAAATAGGTAACATGAATGTGAAGGTCTATATTTTGATTAGCTACTGATACATTGTCTTCTTCAGAGATTTCTTTGTCCTTTTTTGAGAACTGTAGAATGCCCCACCCACACCCCTTGGCCTATGTAAGAAAGATTTGACTTATATGCCCTTTCAACACGTGTGAATTCAGCACCACTCATTCAATAGGGATGGGTGCAAAGAGAGTGACAGATGAACAAGAAGAGAGAGATTAATAAATTTCCATCAATAGAAGCAGCAGTGATATATTTCAATGTTTGAATGTTGAACTTGCTGAAAGATGATGCATCAGGAGCTTCCTCAGGAAATTTTAAGGGTAGATTTCAGCCTCCTGAGGTTTTCACCCACTCAGTGTAGGCTTACCCCTACACAGGATGTACAAATTTTGCACTTCATTTAGCACCAAGGTAACCTTGGGCATGCACAGAAACCATCTCCTTCTCTAGCCCACCTGCCCATGGTGTGGTTTGAAAGAATCACAATCATGTATTGAGTGTCTACTCGGTAGCGTGCCCTGTGTATGTATCCACACATCACTGCTTGCTCTGTAATCTGCACTTTTGGCCCTATTTTCCTCAAATGAAATTAAAAGTAAACTTGTCACTTTTTCAGAGTCATACAGAGCAGAATTTGTCCGCAAATGGTGGGTTTCAAGCTCTCATATGGACATTAAAAGTCTAAAGTCCACATTCCATAGCATGGTGTGCAGGACTCCTCATCCCCTCAATTTCTGCGCCCCCAGGCAATCTCCCACTGCACCCCTGCGTGCCTGCTTTGTGGAGCTCCTTCCTGGGCCCAGCATACCTGTCCCCTCATCAGTGGCTTCACAGGGCCCTGTGTGATGTGGCCTGTGTGCCCACCGCCTCGCTGCTGGAGTAAAGACTCCGAGAACACAGTTACGAAGACTAATGTCATAGCCCTCAGCTCCATCCCATTGTAGTGCTGTACTTTTAGGCAAGTTATTCAATTCTCTAGGCCTCAGCTTCCCTGTTACTAAAGGGAATAAAAATACAAGAGCCATGCTAAGAAACAGGGAGGTCAGCTCTGTAGAGATGGGAGGGGGTTCTGGGGAAGAAGGAGGAGTAGAAGTTATCAAGATGCTGCATGTATATGAATAAAATCCCTGAGTTGAATATAAACACTCCGTGTTGCAAACACATACTAAGAAAAAAATAGAGAAGACATCACAGTATGATTAAAAGGATTACAGTGTGCAACTACCTAAAACAATGCCTGGAAGAGAGTTAAGAATCAGATGTGTTTCCTGCCTTTGATTTGCTAGACACCACATTCTCCGTGAAGATTTCCTGGACTATTGTTTTCTCTCTCCACTAACCTGGGATTGGGGCCCCTTTTATACTTACTATGATAATAAGAACTTGTTTAGCATTATGTGAGTAGATGACGGTCCCTACTATTCAATTTAAAGTTTCTCATGTTAGGGGACGTGATTCACTTCTAAACACATGACACTAAACACATTATCTTACATGCAATAATTACTCAAAATTGATGCCAAATAAATGAGTGGTTTAAAAAGTTACCACTATTGTCGTAACTACAGTAATTTTTACATGGTTCTTATCATCTACTAGGCATTATGGTAAGCACTTTGCATGCCTTCTCTAATGTAACTATCACAAAAATCCGCTAAAGTAAGTATGATTTAATTCCATGGTACGGATAAGAAAGCCGAGACACAGACTCGGAGAGACTAAGGAACAGGCACAGGGTAGATGATCAGCACGCATGAAAACATAACGTAATCTGAGTCACCCTATCAGAGGGTTCGTGGCCTGCTACTTTCTGTGGCTCCTCTAGAAAGGAAAAGGAGACATGGAAGAAAATAGGAAAAGGATGAGGGAGGGAAAGTGGGGGAAAGAGACAACAGAAAAACCACAGTCTTGATTGGCATCGCCTGAATCCTTACAAAGTTGCCCTCACTGACTTCTGGATTTATGTGAAACCTTTGACTTTTACAAAAGTCACTATGAAAAATAGCCATGTGGAATCTACCTCTTCATTTGCTATAAAAAATTGCATGGAGGCATTTACCCATTAAATCTTTCAGTTCTTCTGCATGTGTTCCACCCCAGGGGGGGGGCCTCAGAGTTTATTTCTGGAAAAACCTTTATGTCCTTGGATGGACTGAACAGAACCCTTTTGTCTGAGAATCACATGTGTATAACCAGTTTTGCACCAACTCCTGGGAAACGTGGAGCCATCTCTTTGCTTGGCCATGGGATTTCACTGACTCTCTCTTTGGAATGTTGGCCTATATCTACTCACTATTTTCCCATCCTAAACTTGTATTCATATAAAAT
Organism: Dinomys branickii; assembly: GCA_004027595.1. NCBI lineage: Eukaryota > Metazoa > Chordata > Mammalia > Rodentia > Dinomyidae > Dinomys > Dinomys branickii. Next base: position 52,209 of record PVLD010009293.1, read on the forward strand.
TTTAAGTGTATTATCGTTTCCTCATCTGTCAGTCAAATAACTTTTTTGTGTTGTTCTCTAGAAAGGGGTTATAAACATCATTGTTTATAATTAAATACATCGTTGAATGGCTCACATAAAACTCTACGTAACTCCCGAAGACTTTGTCCAGCATTTTCTTTGTAACCATGTTAAATAATAATAATTTAATGTCAGTAAACATTCGTATATAAGGCTTCAGAACTTTATTCCAATCACAAATCTAATAGGTAAGTTTCTAAATCCAGATGAAAATGAAGAACTTTTACCTTATGAGGTTGTCTTGGGTTCCATGAGACAGTCATTCCTAGTTCTTGAGGACATATCAGAGTAGGTGAATTTACTTCCTAAAATACTTTAACAAAGTGTTTAAAGATGAAATCTTTGGTATGACAGAACAGTATTAAGATATAGTACTATGAAATATAATCTCACAGCAATCTAAATGTATCAGTTATTTCATTTAATTACTATTCTCAACTTTCAAAAATAAATTTATATTTTCCCCATCGCAAGTGTTATACATTCCCACTACAGAAAACATAGAAATCCTGTCAAGTGGGACCAAAAGAGAAAAGATTACCAAAAACCTAACACTGAATAATATATTTAACCTTTATGTATACTCCTTTAAATCTTTTATGCATAATTATTTTTAAAACTTTTCATAGTTGCAACCATACTATGTTATACTCGGCTCAATTGTACTATAGGCATTTCTCCATATAATTATCATCGTTTAACAATGGAATTTTAAATAGCTACAGATTAATTACAAAAGTAATTCATGGTAATTCCGCTAACTTTTCTTCTATTTTTGAATTTTAAACTTGTCTTTAGCATTATTCATAATGTTGCAATAAGTGTCTTCATACATGTAATCTTTTGTATTTAAATTATTGTATCAGATCAGATTAGCAAAGATCTAATCACAAGGAGATCAAAATTAAGTGATATATTGTGATGGTCAATGCACAGGTTGTCTTGTTAGAGAGATGTGTTGGGTTCTTGTTTCTGCTTCCCACTAGCTCTGGAGAACTTTCACAGATCCTTTCAGTCTTCATTTATAACATGGGGTACTTGTATTTGCTTCACAGGGTTGTTATCAGCATAAATGAGATAATGTATTCAATGTTATACTCAGTGCCTACTGAAAATTACTTCCCAGATGGTCATTCCAAGTTGCATTCTCATACATAAGGTCTGAGGTCTGAAAAATTCTCATTTCAATACTACCTTCTCGGCAATGTTTATTTTTTTCTGTGGCTCGATAATTTCTTACATCATGGGATGAGTGTAGTGTTACCTTCAGAGTCATACTTTTTTATTTCTCAGAAAAAACATGCTGTCGGAGCCTGCGTGCTGGGTATTGTATGTCTTGCTGATTATATCTTTTCATTGGCTGATTGGGGTCATCTAATTACCTCTGAGAACGCGTGAATGATGCTAAAGACAAGTTTAAATATATATATTTCTTGATTTATCTTTCCCTTTACCAGCAGGTTTAAACTGTGATTCTTTAACATTGTAGTTTTCCTCCCCATCCTCCAATAAAGTCTTGTGATTGCCAAAGAAACCATGTAGCTATTTCTGTTGTACACGCAGCATTTCACATCCATGCTTGGTTATAATAGAAAGCTAATGAGACCTTGTGGGCATCAATGCAACAGTGGTTTATTAAGAGCAATTTACTGCCTGCAAGAACTTTTTAATACTTTGTATCTTATCTATATGTCTCTAGTTGTGTTTAGTTTACCTTAGCTGATATTTAGAGTGTGCACCAGACATTGTGTGAGGCTACTGGGCAGGGACTCTAAAGATCCCGAGAACTTTGTAGAGAGAAACCAATAGGATAAGAAACTTGGGTAGGAAAAGGATCTATCATATTTTCACCAACCTCTTACTACCTCCTAATCACTAATTTCCTCAGCTGTAAAGCAGTAAATTCTATCAGTTGCACATATATCTTTGCATCAGTAGAACTCACAGAAATGTTAGTTATAATTACTGTTGATGTCTGGAAATGTTATCTTGTTACTAATTCAAAATTCTTAATAGCATTATACTACATCTTACTTGGTAATATACTACTAAGAATATGCATTACAATATCGTATTTTGCGTTTAAATATTTCTAAATACTTTGTATATACATATATAAATATTTCTATAATTGTTTTCACTTACAGTCTTATAACTTTTATTCCTGTATTTGTCCTCATTTATTCTCAGGATATAGAGTATTATTGCTGTATGTATTTCATTCGCTTGACAAAGTCATGGCACAGAGATGACTGAAAATCCTGATCTAATAAACATAAAATTCATAAAAATAATGTCATCAGAAGAACTAAATTGTTCAGGTTTTCCAGTTACCTTTTGTACTTAACACAGCTATTTTAGCAGGAAATGATGTTTTAGGGATATTCTACTCTTTCTAATGAGATATTAAAATCATACATGTATATTGAACACTTCTCATATGTGCTAGAACTTTTACTAACTTGGTCTCATTTAATTCTTCATAAAGCCCGATGAGATGAAGGCTGTTATTACCCTCATCTATCAGATGATAAAAGTTTGGCTTGCACAAATCAACTTGCCTGTTTACAGGGCTTGCTGCTGAGTGGAGGACATTTCTTGGGTGGGTCCCAAGGCCCGGGATCTTAGACTTTAGCTCCTACAAACAGAAATCACTTAACACAATTAATCTCAGTAGGAAGCCACTAAGTAACACAATCCTGTAACCTTAGGAATTCCAAGCGTTAGAGAGGCATAACATGCTTCTTTTCTCCAGCATGTAGAGGGGATTCCCTGCTGGTCACTGTCATTTTTCCTCCAGCCCCATTATCTGCCTCTCTCTTTCTGCTCTCTGCCAGCCTGGCCTCCTGACGTATGTCACTTTGGCCCCACATTTGTGACTTATGCTTGGATTCTGCTAATGAGCAGAACTGACAAGAATATCAGGAAGGATGAGGGAGGCTACTACTGTTTCTTCCTCTCCTCTGTTCTGCTGGATCATGGCTTAGGCAGTGAGAATATCCCTTTTGCGTGTAATCTAGAGCTCTTAGGTAACAGTTCTACTTGTGCTACAGTTTACTCTGGGTACCAGAACCATCATCTTCTCCCCGTCCTTCAGCTCTCAGTTGACAACAGTTTCCCATTGTATCTGTTCCCTGATGCTCCGTAGACTTCTGTTGGCCATTTTGACCTTCTTTTCCTCTTTATAAGTGATACTTTCATCAACCTGTCTCTAATTAGCCTGTATTATTCTGACGTGTAACCCATTCATATTTTTTTCTTTTGTACCTGACACCTGTCCATAGATCAAAAAATCAGAGGCAGTTTCTGTTTATGGAATATTTTCTTTCTTCTGCATTAAGATTTTCATATTTGATCAAATATGCTTTGATCAGTAAGCAGTTGGTCAAGAAAGAGGGAGTGGAAAGAATACTAAACAAAGTGCAAGAACTTAACGCTCCAGTCACATCTTACCGAAACCAATGTGAGAAAATTTCAGGACATCAGTGAATCTTGTCTTTGTCATCATAGCAATGGTATAAAGATGCCTGTGGGAAACTTATTCTGTGGGAAAATGGAGTGTTTCAATGGAAAAATTTGTATTCTCCAAAGCTATCTATGAAGTATTTAACCTTACTAATTGCTCACATGCCATGTTTATTAAAATCAATCATAGATACAGAAGCAGTATAATGACTGAGCATTCTATAAAGGGGATTTAATTCTCCGTATTATGCTTTCAAAAGTGTAGGATTTATCTTATTTACTGTTGTAGTTCCACTGTCTAGAAAAGAGCCCAACAGATATTAGTTGCTCAATAAATATTTCAGGACATATTTGTTAAGTACCTAGAAATGGTTCCTAGCCTCAAACATCTCAGTGTCTTGTAGAAAAAGATGGCATGCATATGAAATCAGTTACCTAAATAAGAAAGCATTCTAACCAGCCCAGAAGAGAGACATCAGAGAATAATATGGAGGCCCACGGACAATGTGGCTCTTTAGAGGAGTGTAAGTTCAGTTCCTCCCTTCCTGTGTTGTCCCAGAACGACTCAGCTGGTGATAGAAGTCTGAGATTCAACCGTGCCTCCCTCCACTGGCAGGATAAAGGGTCTGCAGACCTGCAGGAATACCAGTGACACAGTAGGAACCTGTCTAAGGCATGCACAAGGAACAGGTGGAACTAAGGGCATGGACATATCTCATGCAACATGAGCAATATGGACCAGCAGTAATACCTCTAACCTTTCTTTGAATTTTATTCTACTCATTCTCTTCCATTCGCTCAGCAACTATCTCTCCTGACTTCATGATAATTTCATGTGAGTAAACATTGTCTCTTCTCTTTCTCATTCACTTCAAAATTTCTAGGCCTTCTCTTCCAATCCTTCAAACTTGATAGCAAATCCTAGACAATATGTTGGGAAGGTAGGTTGTTGAGACAGACATAAAAATGAAGAACCACACACATTTAGAAGACATATGGAGGAATGGACACCTCTTAAGAAAGCCTTAACACCAGTAACAAGGCTATCTAACATAAGAAATCTAGAAGCATCGTCACAGAAAACAAAATAAAATAGAAAAAAATCACAAAATGCAGAAGCAAAATGCAATCTAAAACATCCAGCCACACAGGACAAGTCCAGAACAGAAAAGGGTAGAGGAAGTTAAAAGCCAACCAGTGGATCTCTCTGCAATGATAACAGAAGTGAAAAATCAAATGGAAAAGGCCACAGAAACATAATCTCTAAGGTTCAAAAAGAAATCACTATCAAAATAAAAGACACTAACGTAGACAAAGATAAATAAATAGAGGAATTCAGGAAAATGATGGAATAAAAAACATAGACAAGAAATGGAACAAATGAAACAGATCCACACAGACATGCAGGAGATTAGAAACTCCACGGAGTATACACAACAGATTGAATGAAGGTGAGGATAGAATATCATATCTAGAAGAAAGAAACTTGACTAGGAAAAGAAAGATATCTTAAAAAACGTGAAAGACTATGAAATACCAATACATATCAGTTATAACATTCAATGTAAATAGTCTCAACTCACTAATCAAAAGAAATAGAACAAATCAAGAAGCAAAATGAAACAATATACTGCATTCAAGAAACACATTTAAAACCAAGAGGAAATTCATAGACTAAAATTCAAAGGATGAAAAACAATTCCCCATGCCACATGAACCCAGAAAAAAACCAGCGGTACTTATTCTATTTGCATACAATGCAATCTTTAAGCCAAAAGTGATCAAAGGAGACAAAGAAGGTCAATATATACTTGTTAAGGGAAAATTCCAAGAAGATAAGATAACAATCATAAATGTTTATGCATCAAACATAGGTTCACCTAACTACATAAAACAAACATTAACAGACATGAAAAACCAAATAAGCACTAACAAAATTTTATTGAGGGAGCCTAATACCTCATCCTCATAAATAGGTAGATCAACTAGTCAAAAAAAAAAAATCAACAATCAACAAAGAAATGTTCAAAATAAACCAAGCCTATGAACAAATGGACTCTCTAGATGTCCACAGAGTGTTCCACCCCTGAACATCAGAATACAGGTTCTTCTCAGCTGCACATGGGACATGCTGCAAAATAGACTATATATTAGATGATAAAACATATTTAAGAAAATGTAGAGGGATTGAAATTATCCCATACATGCTATTGGACCATAGCACTATTGAACTGGAAATCAACAACAAAGGAAATGACAAAAACTACATAAAAGCATAGAAATCAAATAACATCCTGCTGAACAGTCAATGGGTCACAGAAGAAATTAAGACTAAATTAAATACTATACACAATTTAATGTCTACATAATATGTCAAAATTTATGGGATGCAACGAAAGCAGTCCTATGAAGGAAATTTATAATGATGAACTCACATATCAGGAAAATGGAACAAGCTTGAATAAACAAACTTTAGAAAAAGACTTCTGGAAAAAAAATCAAACCCAAAGCTCATATGAGGGAAGAAATTATAAAGAGCAGAGTTAATACAATAGAGACTAAAAAAACAGTACAAAGAATCCATAAATTAAATGGTTAATTCTTTGAAGGAATAGGTAAAACTGATAAAACATTAGCCAATCTCATCAAAAAGAGCAAAGAAAAAACACAAATTCTAGCAGTTAGGAATGAAAAGGGGAAAATCACAACAGATCCAACAGAAATCCAGGAGAACATCAATACTTACTATTAGAATCTATACTCTCACATGGGGAAAACACAGAAGAAATGGACAGATCCCTAGACAGAGTCAAACTGCCAAAACTAAGCCAATGAGATATAAAATTCTGAATAACCTAATGTCAGCCAATGAAATTGAAAGTGTAATTAAAAACATACAAAGAAAAGCCTAGGCCCTGATGGATTCACTAATGAATTCTCCAAGGAAATTTAGAGAACTAATGCCACTAATGCATAAACTAGTTAAAAAAGTTGAAAGGGAAGCAGTACATTCAAAATCATTCCTGAAAGCAAGTATTACCCCAACTCCAAAACCGGAGAAGAATGCAACAACAACAACAAATACTACAGGTCAATCTTTCTAAGGAATAATCTTTCTAATGAATATAGATGCAAAAATCCTTAATAAGATACCTGCAAATAGAATGCAGCAAGTCATCAAGAAGATTATACATCATGACCAAGTAGGATTCATCCCAGATTCAGGTAGTTTAATGCACACAAATCAATAAATATAATACACCATTATAACAGAACCAAAGTAAAAAATCACATGATTATCTCAATAGTTGTGTAAAAAGCATTTGAGAAGGTACAACATGCATTTGTGATACACACACACACACAGAAAATTGGAATAGATGGTCTTTAACTCAATCTCATAAAAGCCATCTATGACAAACCAACAGTTAATAACATATTAAATGGTCAAAAGCTGAAAGCTTTCATCCTAAAATTAGGAACAAGACAAGGAAGTCCACTATCACCTCTCTTATTAAACATAGTTGTGGAAACATTAGCCAGAGCAATGAGACAGGAGAAAAAATAAAAAGAATAAATACAGGAAATGAAGAAGATAAATTATCATTATTTGCAGATGACATGATAGTCCACACAGAAGACCCCAAAGATTCCACTAAAAAACTTATAGATTTAACATCCAAATTCAGTCGGGTAGTAGAATACAAAGTCAACAAACATTAATAGCATTCTTGTACATAAGCAGCAAACTCTGAGAGAGAGATTTGGGAAAGCACACCCTTCACAATAGTATCTAACAGATTGAAATATGAATCAGTCTAACAAAGGTTGTAAAAGATCTGTACTGTGAATTACAGCACCCTAAAAAAGAGACGGAAGTAGATATCAGAAAATGGAAAGACACCCCTTGTTCTCCCATAGGAAGAACTAACAGAGTGGAAATGGCCATACTCCCAAAGCTGCTATATAGGCATAATGCAATCCCAGTAAAATTGCCATTAGCATATAACATAGATCTACAGAAACCCTCCTAAAATTCATTATAACCAAAGAGACCTAAAATAACAAGAACAATTCTGGGCAACAAATACAAGTCAGGGAACATCACAATCCCAGAACTTAAATATACTACAAAACTACTGTGATAAAGTCAGCATGGTATTGGCAAGAAAACAAGCCTGATGATCAGTGGGACAGAAAAGAAGATGCAGATGTGACCCCCAAACACACTCAGTCACCTTATTTTGATTAAGGAGCCAAATATGCATGGGAAGAAAGATAGTCTCTTTAATAAATGGTGCTAGAAAAACTAGCTTTCCATGTTTAAGAATAAAACTAGACCCATGTCTATCACCATGCACTAAACTAAAGTCAAAATGGACCAAAGATCTACGTATTAAAATAGAAGCACTAAACTTTGCTGGAAGAGAAAATAGGCCAAAATCTCAAAGATACAAGTGTAGCCAGAGGCTTCTTGAACAAAACCCAGATTGCAAAGAAACCAGTACAAAGCATCAACAAATGGGATCTCACCTTATTAAAAAAGCCTTTGCACAACAAAAGAAATCACCAAAAGAGAGAAAAGACAACCCACAGAGTGGGAAAAATTTATATCCAGTTGTCCCTCAGACAAAAAACTTATATCTAGACCATATAAAGAATAGAAAAAAAATCACACCCTCCAAATTCAAAGACCCAATCCAAAAATGAAAGAAGAAATACAAGTGGCAAATAACTACATGAAAAAATGCTCAACATTATTGGTCATTCAAGATATGCAAATTAAAGCAACACTGAAATTCCATCTCACCCAAGAAAGAATGGCTATCATCAAGATATCAATCAGTAGCAGATGATGGCAGGACTAATGGGAAAAAGGAACCTTCTCTATTGTTTGTGGTAGTGTAGAACGGTGCAATAATTGTGGAAATTAATGTGGAGACCCCTCAAAAATCTAAGATTACATGTCCCATTTGACCCAGCTATTCCTATTCTGAGTATGTTCCTAGAAAGATTTAAAACACCATGCCACAGCTGTATTTATGCCACCATGTTTATAGCAGCATAATTTGTAATAGGTAAATATTGGAAATGCCCATTAACTATGGAATGGATAAAAAAGTTGTGGTGATGGAGTACTACTCAGCCATAAAGAAGGATAAACTGGAGAGTTTTATAGGTAAATGGATGTAACTCATGACCATACTCATAAGTGAAATAAATCAGATCCACATGTATAAACATTGTATTGTCTCACTAGTATGAGAAACTGAATGAAGAAATAAGATCCAAAATGTATACTAGATATTGTGAATTGGGAAGAACCTTTTCAAAAAGAAAAGACAAACTGTGATAGGAGAAATGGGAAAGGAAGGAAGGAAAATAGAAAAAATATATATTTATAAAAAAGATAGTTAAGATAGTTGTACAGCTCATTTCTCTTGGTTCATTGAAAAGGAAGTTTTACGTTAAAATTGTTTGGACAAGATGTCACACCTATATGTTTTACTCCGAATGGCTACTATGAAGACAACACTATGAAATGTATTAATTATTATAACTCACCTACTAACCTGTTTTGAAACTGTTTTTTAATTTTAGTTCTCCCTAAAATAAAAAAAAAAGAAAATAGCAAAAAGCAATAATATGGAATGGTGCTTAATCTATTTGTGCTGGTATAAAAAATATATGAGAATGAATCATTTGTAAAGACCAGAGTTTTATTATTCACAGTTCCAGGGGCTGAGAGATCCAAGATATAGGCAGCAGCAAGTTCACTTGCGTGGGCAGGGCTGCTCTGTCTGTCTGGGGTGGCAGATTGTAACTGCTTGGTCCAGACCTAAAGACTGCTGCATCTTACGTAGTGGAAGGCAGGAGGGCAGTGTGCTACAGGAAGCCTCTTTTATGAGCACGTTGATACTCTTTTTGAAGGAGGAGTCATAATGGCCTAATCACCTCTTCAACACCCTGATTCTTAATATCATCACACTGACCATTAAGTTTTAACACCTGAATTTTAGAAGAGATGCATCCAAACCACTGCAAATAAGAAATGGTCTGATGTAACTCCACCAAAGACTGTTTCTGGCAGAGACACAATAGAAAGACTGTGAGTTCACACAAAGATGCTGGAGTAGTAAAGAGGGTCATAGACACAAGGTATATTTTTAGACTAAGCAAAAGGTTTGTTTGATTAATTCAAAGGGATAAGCAGAAACAGTCATCAAGACCAGGTTTAAGATTTCCAACATGGGTAGTGGTGTGGATAGTGACACTGTATTGATAGCAGGAAGAACTTTGGGGGTGGTTCTCACTGCAGTTCAGGATGGTGACAAGAGGAACGGGTAAGACACTTAAACGGAGATGTCTGACGAACTTTTCAAAATACTGGTCTAGTATTTAGTAGACAAGTTAGGGCTGCACAATATGATGTTTTATGAATCCTGCAAAGAATGCATAATTTTTAGAGCTGATTTTTTGAATAGCAAGGCTTTATTTCTTTAAGCACTAAAATAAAAAAAACATAATTTGGATGAAAATCCTTCTAAAATTGTATTGCACATTTTCCTGTCACCTTAAATGATGCATCTGGAACCAAATTTATGTTTTTTTCTTTTCTTGATGGCTCAGGGTCATCATTATGGTCATCTGTTATGAGAGTACGCTGCAGCTCAAAGATTCTCTGCGAACAGCTGAGGTGCATGGAGCTGTGGCCTTTTATTAAACAACTTCAGACCGTTGTTGGGCTTCATGTTCTTGAGTTTTATTTTTATCATTTCTGTGTCAGCTGCAACTTCCTGCAGCTATCAGTGTGTCATTCTGAACTGATACACTGACCTTTTAATCACTCATTCTTCAACTAATATTAGCTGGGAAGCCAGATAATCTAACATACACTGGCCGTGTGCAAACAGACTCAGACTGAGGTTAAGAGACCCTCTATTAAAAGGAAACTACACCGGATTTAATGATGTGCATTGGCAACTCCTCTCTGGAGTCATGAAAGGACTTCTGTGTTAATGTTTCAGTTCTCAGCTGGGTTTCATAGGGGTGACACAGCCAGGTTCTCAGTTCTGGATCTGCAAACTGTTATTATATGCCCGCCAAAATGGTTTAAGAATGTGCAGTTTAATGTATGCTCTTAATTTTTGGTGAAAGAATTTGCCATGGTTTTTGACCACTTATGTAAGACAAACATTTCAGGCTATTTTAGGATACATTTGTTACTGGAAAAAATATGTGATTAGCAGGTCATTAGAGGGTTTAAGATGGTGGAAAGTATTTTGAATCAGATACTAACTTTGTTTTTCTGAGGCCACCAGATGGAACCCAGTTGACTACTTAGGCTTGTGTGGCACAGGGCGAGTGCTGGTGTTTGGCCCATGTGTCCTCCTACCGTCTCCCAGGGAGGTCTTCCTCATGCACTGCCTTGTGCCCTCTGTCATAACATGTTGAAGTGCATAGCTGTCTCCTCTATTTGAAGGAGTTCTTCACTATTTGTCACCATTTGTCACCACAAATGCTGCTTTGAAGCTCTTTTTCTCTCTCACATGCACATTTGTCAGCAGTTCTTGGTAGCATCTACCAGGTTATTTGTCTCCAAGGAGTATCATTTTTGGTTTATTTTCTCTGCTATCCATTTAATGACTTGTCACTTCAGCTCAAGCTATAATTTCCTGTCAATTATATTGTAAATCTCTCATGCATCCAGCAGCATGTCTCTTGGCATTTATCTTGTTAAGTCTTTCCACAGAAATTGTCTTCCCTCTGTGACCTCTGGTTTTCTGAAGGTGCCATTTTGCCCTTTCTTTACCTGATGGGCAGGAATTTATTTCCTATTTCCACTGCAGCAGCTGAAGTGATAGCAAGCCATATGCATGTGAAAGAAGTCCCTCCAATTTTTTCTTTTGTGATTTTTTGCTACTCAGGCTGATATGCTATATGCAGATTGGAGTTAGCCTGCTACAAACCAATGAACTATGAGAAGTTAGAAGAACTTTCAGTGGAGCCTTCAGAGTGAGTGTGGGCTGTTGATACCTTCATCTCAGGTTTCTACACTGCAGAACCAAGTGGTATTAGATACTCAGTCTGTGGTATGTTACTATGATGTCATTCTTTTGAAACAGTCATGGATTCATTGAAAGATGTATCTTTTCTAGAATCTGCCTCATACATCTCAAGAAGGAAACTCCATAGTATCTATGTTGAAAAACACACTATAATTTCTATTTGGGTACAAGGGAAAACTTTTCAAGACAGTGGTTCTAAGATCCGACTTGATCCTAGAAGAGTCTGAAGAAATAATTTTTAAAATTATTAAAATTGGACATCTTGTTAACAATCTGCCTAGACAACATTTTTGGTACTGAGAATAGAACTCAGAATCTCAGGTTTGCCAGGCAGGTGCTGTGCTGCTGAGCTATGTCCTCCACCCTAGATAAATTTTACGATTGGCTAAGAATAGGAAGAACTGATGTAAGGAGTTGAGTAATGAAGGAGAGATTTCAATAATTGGGGCATATCATTCTTGGGCAAAGAGATCATCTCATATGTTTTTTTACTCCTTTGCCTTCAATTTTATTGATTTTTAAGATAGAATAAGCTAACTAGAAAATGTCTTACTTGAATTTTATTCTTGTAAAGGAAACGAGAGGGGGATCTTGGGAGAGAGTGATTGTAATACACTTCTAAGAGTTTTAACAGTCAAGGAATGAAATTTTGGGTATAGCTCATACCACAGGAAATCAGATTCCTTTCACTATGCATTCAACACAATTACAGAGCACCCATCACGAGCCCATTAATGTGTACATAAGCAAGAAAAGATATATTTCTATGATCAGAGCTTCTAGAAGAAGGGATGACTCAGGAAAGAAGCATCAGACTTTGAAATGCAGTTCTGAAAGTATGACCTAGCCAGCAACACAAATCCATATGGCTGCACCGGCCCTTCCTACAAAACTAGATTATAAATACAAAGTATGAAGAGGGAGGGCTGTAACCAAATCTACAAAAGGAGAATATGAAGCTATAAAAATAAGGTCAGAAAAGCTAAGCAGTTACTAAGATTTCCATTCATAGATGAACCAACTGAAACTAAGAAGGATTAAGTAATTTCGTTATGTCTTAGCCAAATGGCTCTGAGTTCTTTTTTTTTTTTTCTTTTTTTTTCTCATGACCTTATGCCAAAGATTTTCTACTTGTTCCCTATGGCTCAAACATAAGGGAATCACATAATTTTCTGCAGGAAAATAAACTCAGAATTTCTACTTCCTTTCATATACATGTGGACCTCTGATAGACAAAGGACTAGAGAACACTCCTGAGTCATGATGAACAATCTCTTAGTTGAGATTTGCTATAAGATGATCTCTAAGAGGAAAGGGCTATTAATGTACCTTCTCTTCATACAAAAAGAAATCAAGATGTATGACTATGTTTTTATTTTTTCTAGGTCAATTTTTATACTGTCCATGTGGTTTGAATCATTGTGGTCAGCTGGCTGATTTTGAAAGGGTTCTGAATATCTTTTAGTCTCAGGCTTGAGGACCTGGAGATTAATCTCTTTTCATGACCAACTTATGGCATCCTCTTATGTCTAGATATGGTTATAACTTAGGCTTTTAAAACTAACTCTCAGTTTAGTTTTGATGGAATCACTAAAACCTCACTGAATACAGCTCCATGGCTGTAAATGGTATCCAGGCTGTGGCTATAAAAGAGCAAGAGATAGACTTCTAAATCATTAGTTGGCTTTTAATGTATATTGAAGAAGATCAAAGAGTTGGATAATTACCTAATCAATCCTCCCAATAAGTCTTTGGAGTAGGTGGCTAATACCTTTGAGCTCATTTTTTCAGTGGGAAACTGAGGCATTGGAAGCCTATATACGAGTATAAGTTTTTCCCTTTTATTCCTATGCACCATGCAATTCTTAAATTCTATTTCCTCTCTCATGTCCGTCTCTAGTCTAGAATGGGCTATTTTTCCATCAGGTAAGGAGAATAAGAATGAGATAAAATGCTAAGGAGTAAGAACCTAAAGCAGAACACGGGCTGGGTAAAGCTTGAAAACAGAAATAGATTTTCTTTGAGAAAATCTTTCCATCATCACAGCAGTTATATTTATAACCCTTGTCTAAAACATCAGAATTGATGGACACACTAAATTTTTGAATCATGATCTATTTTGGAAAAGAGAGCACACACAGTCAGGGTGTTGAGGAGAAGGCTAGTAGGTATTCTGCTCTTTTATAAAAGAACAATGTGGGTTGTGGCCTACAACTGACAGAGTTCCATGCACTGTTGGAAGAATGACCTGACCAAAAGAATGTCATAAATAGGTCATGGAATTGCTGGGCAAAAAGTAAAGAACTAATGTATATAGAGTGAACTTTCTTAAGAGATGAGAACTATGAACCCAGTCAAGACTCAAGGAGACAGACAAGAGAGAGGTAAGGAGCTTTAAGAACCTAGACAGGGTTTGAGTCTTAGTATTTACTAGAGAGGAGTGGAGTGTTTAGTGTTTCCTACTTGCCTTAACCAATAGCAAGGCTTCATGCAGATGCCATGATAAACCCTCTATTTCAAGTGATGTGAAGATCACCTAACTTCCACTATGTGGAAGCCCACAAAAATATAAAAGCCATTTAGTTTAAAGCTGTCACTATACCCGCAATAAAAACAGAGAAAAATTGGTAAAGTGATTGTTCACGGTCACATAGCTCATTAGGAACAGCCTATGGGGATTGGGGATATAGCTCAGTGGAATAAGCACTTGCCTAGCAATCGCAGGGTCCTGAGTTCGATCCCCAGTACCGAAAAAAAAAAAAAAAAAAAAAAAAAAAGGAACAGCCTATGGGACAGAGCTCTGGGTCTTGCATTCAAAACCAAAGATTTTACTTCACAAGTACATTATTCCTACTTTTGTCAATCCCTTCTTACATTCAACAACCATTTATTGAGACTAATATTTGCCAGGTATTTTGCAAACTGGTGTATATTAAAAAATAATTTTGAACCTATATTGTCACAATCAAGTGGGGTGAGTCATTTATGTATTCAGATACTAGCTCTAAAATAGTAAGTACCTCCAGCAGGGTATGCTTAGCAATGTTTACAAAAAAGAGGAGAGAGAGAGAGAGAGATACGTTTGCAGCCTATGGTTGCATAGAATTATTTTTCTTTATGCGATTGATCATTTAAAACTTTGGAATTCAAATTCTGATCTTTGATCTAAAATGAAATTATTTAAAAAAGAAAACAAAAACTTGGAAAGTTTTCTTATGAATGTTGAGTTGAAAGCCACTATATTTTTGTGAGTGTTTTTTCCTAAAGGCTTAGTTTTTCATTAGGCTTCTGCTATGTGTTGAATTGTGTCCCCTCAAAACATATACATATTAAAGTCCTAACCCATCCCCAGTACCTCAAATGGTGATCTTATTTGGAAATAAGGTCTTTGTAGAGACACTTTAAATTAAAATAATATCACTGTGGTGCTTCTAACATAATATGATTGGTGTTCTTGTACAAAGGAGAAGCTTGGATATAGAGGGAGGCACTTAGAGATGAAATATAATCTATGAGTAACATGTCTACAAGTCACAGAATGCCAAAGATTCTTCCCTAAAACTTTGGACTTCTCTGATTTGAGACTTCTGGCTCCCAGAGTTGTCAGAATATATTCATTTGTGTTCTTGGTGATAGCAATGCTAGTTAACTAGAGCAGTATCCTTGAACACTGATCAAATAGCAGTAGTGACTTCTATTCCTAGTATCTTGCCTCCAAACCTGGAGAAAACCACTGGTCTCTCTGTGCAGCTGTGCTTTCCTATGAAGCCTGTGGACTCTTGTGTACAGCAGCGCAGCTGGACACTGGCACAGAGATTATAAAGGCGAGTGGGGAATTCAAGGCATCTATATCTTGCTTGCCCTTAAAATTGCCATTAGTATTCTTTCAGCAAGCATTTAGTGTTGGGGTCTTACTGTTTTCTCATAGGGACCATAGGGACATAAAAACTATGCACAGCTGGCCAAACTATTAACACAAAAGCCCTTTCATTTGGGGGTGGGAAGGGGAGAAGACCAAGTTTTTTACATGAAATGACTGGGCTTCCATTGAAAACTCTGATATGTCAATTGCCATCAAAGTAAGCTTGCAGCTTGAAGATTTTAATGACTGTCACCACAGTAAGGGATACAGAGACTTTTAAAATCACACGGCCATGACAGTAGATGGCATTTCAAAGATGTACACTTCCAACATAACATTCAGGCAGTGTATGCAAGGGAGTTATGTAACTTTACATAGAAGAATATTGTAATTGTTTAAGAGCAGAGGTACTCATAGCTTACATTAAAAACATCAGCTCTCTGTACCCTCTGCAAAGGACCAGATGTGCAGCTTACACAATTCATTGATATTCTCTGGGCTACCATTTCACAGAAGACCTGAACAATGGCATTTATTTCCTTTGTCCTTAAAATATGATGGAGGTATAGACATTTGTATAAACAATGCTTTTGAAATTCAACCAGTGAAAAATCTTTGCATACTTTTCAAAGATTCATCATACAAACCTATTTTAGCTGATGAAGGAAAGAATAGGACCCTTTTCTGAATTTGGAATTCTTTTCTGACAGCCATCTTGTGTACATTACTCATGTTACAAACTGGAAGATTCTGGTGAACACCGGAATGGGCTGGAATCTAAAGACTTTGTCCCAAACCCAGCCCAAAACTGTGTGCAGTGAAGGTAAAAAGCTAGAAATTTCACCCCCCACACACATTATTTTAAAACATGTCAGTATGGCAGTTTATCAAAATATCCTTTTAATATTGAGACCATGGACAGAAATACAAAAGCAAAACTGGGCTTAACTACTAGAGGACGGCTACTGATGGTATTCTTGGCCATGTTGTGAAACTGAAGAAAACATAGCCTTATAGAAAGTCCTTGAGGGGAAATTACTTGTTTTATCTACAGAGAGCACCAGAACTTTATGTTTTCCTTCAAATTCATGCTTTCCAGGTATATATCTGTTCATATAGATATGTATCATTATCGATTTATATAGATATGCTAACTTGATACTCCATGAAGAAAAGACTATTATTAGAATGAATGAGTTTATCCTTATTGTGGGAACTATAGAAGGTTTATTCCACATATACTCAAAGAGTCATGAAGGACATTATCAAGAGTGTTGACATCAGGCTCTATCTCTAGGCTAAGAAGCTGGTGGTAATGCTAATCAATACTAGCAAAGTTATTGTTTCTCTTTTGTGCTGGTCTTGTCTACATTTCACTATGGGTATCCCATGATGCTTTTTGTCATAGGACATGGTTTCCTCCCTCAGTTCTCTAGGTACCCACAGCTAACCTCTGAAAGTCTCAGATTCGAAGGGTTGATTCCTGAGTCTGCCAAATGCTGTAGATCTCTGTCTCTTTTAATTGAGTGGAGTGGACTGAGATCGTGTCCTCAAGAGCAAGTGAAGTCTTACATTAGCAACATTATTTTTCTGAGCTTAGAGGTACTTAATGAGGAAAACTTTAGAGTCCTAATTTATGGTGGAATTATTTATCTTCAGATGCTGGCCAGTTGACAATTGCATGCCATTTTCTGTTCAGCACTATTGAATACTCACAGTATATCACAACATTTCAAAGTCACGACTGTGACAGCTCGATTGTATGTTTTATTTTTTCCTCCAAAAGACAATTTTTTTCCTAATGAATCATTTTCCTTTCTTCATGCGTCTCTTACCCCTACTCTTCTCACTAAGCATTCAGAACATACAAAGCATTTTACTGAATAATGAATATATGCAAAGATAAAATAACCATATCTTTTGAGTCCAATTCAGTGGTAGCAAACTAGTGAAGAAGATAAAATAAACAAAAGCTGCACGAAAGTATGATAAGTGCTGAATAAGAAATCTGTATAAACTGCCATGGGTAGAATTAACACAGCTTGAAAATCAAGGACCTTTCACTGAGGGAGGGCAGGTGAAAGAGAGAGACAAGAGATGCGAGTTCAGAGAAGAACAAAATGAAGTACAGACCTCCATATGCAGTGTGCTGTCGATTGCTCTTTCTGTTCTAAGTCACCATGATTCACATTTAAGGTGTATTATACATAGGGCGTTCATTGTTTCTAAGGAAAAAAAAGTGTTCATTTCTTTTTCATATGATGGTTTGCACACATATTTTCAGCCCATTACTCATTGGCAGGTTTTTGCTTGTCATAAGGTTCCATGTTAGAATGACTGGAAGTCAGAAGATTATTTTCACTTTATGGATGGTCAAGGACACAAAGGTCTCTTTCTGAAATCTCTAGATAGACTTTGATGGACCCACAACATACATAAGTCAGTATAATCCAGAGGGCCAGAGAAGATGAATAGAACCAAAGGCTCTTTTAGACAAAGCTGTTGAGAGCAAAAAGAACCCATCACCCCAAACTTTGATTTTGTTTGATCCAGAAGTATGTCCTGCCCTCAAGTGCTTTCAGATAAGTGTTTATAATGCTGTCTATGAAGCTCTGTTAGGGTCTCCATAGTTTGTCAAAATTTTGCTGCTTAAATTTCTTTTAAAGTTACTTTTGTTCAGAATAGAATATAACATCTCCTCTCTCTACAAGGGCACAATTAAATATCTATTTTTCTCCTTGGAAAATAATCCAGCAGTTGTCATTTGGAAACAGGCTTGAGGTTATTACAAACTTTTAATAGCAGTGAATTCAATATAGCTTCACAAATATTTGAAGATCTGTGACACAAATAGGTATTGCTATAGGCTCTAAGGGTAGGGGAGTTATAAAATGAATAATTTGTGGTTTCTGAATGCAAGAAACTCACAACCCATTGGTTAAAATAGATATTCACATGGAGATCATACTGCAGATGCATCGGGAAATTTCTATGGGAAACAAAGGCAGGAAAATTACGTTTACTTAGTACATATGAACAGATCTCAATAAGATGACAACATTTGAATTGAACATATTACTATCAGATCAATACTTGTATTAAATCCATTCCTTAGTTTGATGTCTGTTTTGACCAACTTACTGGGTAGCCTTCTAAAACTTGTGTGCCTTCTTTATGCCTTATATTTCATTCTATGTTCTATCCATGATTTTAATGTGAAACACTATTAACTCTGAAGCTTGTTGAAAAGATTAAATAGCATATAAGGAAAAAGACTTTGTGAACTATAGAAGACTAAAACTTTAAATTTTTATTATTCTTTTGGCTAAACCCCCATGGATAATAGAAGCAGCATCTACTTCATAAACCTGTGGCCATAAACAACGTAGTTGGAAGAGAGACAGAATTCACTAGAACTACAATTTGACCTGAACAAGAGCCTTCCCCACAATGTGTCCAGTTGTCAACCATGGGCGAGCCAGGATAATCCAGTTCCTGGTTGCTTAAATCTTGTGATATAAAGGCAGTGGGCTGCATCCCTAAGGTTTCCACTTTTCTGCAGTTAACTATATTGTTTAGAAGGCAGTAGTGTGGAAGGACAATTTATTTGCTGGTCCTGGATAAATGTGCTTTACATAATATCTTCCAGAGCTTCACAAAGTGTGCCACAGTGACTATAAAATGGAACAATATGCACCTAATTGCCAATTGGGGCGATCATCAGGCTGTCTCTGTCCCCTTTTCATGTTGCTGGCTCAACTGGAACACGTTTTACTCTCTCCATCATGACCACTGAAAACAAAAGCCTTAAGAACTCTGGTGAAGATTTGTGACTCTCTGAACAGCGCACATATTACTGGAGGTTGTTTCTCTTCCAAGACCAGTCTGAGGTTTTGCTCTGGACTCTCTACTACCTCTGCTTGCTAGGGAATAAAGATTCTGGGTAGTATTCCATTGTTCCTTGCCACGGGTGAATTATGAAGAGCAAGATGACATGCTGACAGGTGTCCTAACGCCATAAAAACAGATGATTCTGTAGGCTTCAGAACAGATGGACATTCATCTTACATGGTCCTGTAGCTATTGGCAAGTGAGTCTGGCTGAATAGTTTAAAACAAAGGTGAAAAAATAATTATGGTTCAGTTAAACCTCCCCACAAACTTTTCTTGATCTGTAAAGAATCTGTAACGAAGAGCTGATGTAAGAAAGGAGGTTCTCTGATCTCAGGAAATAACACCAACCAGTGGACACCTGGCCTGTTTAGTTTTTGTAGCTGTAAGCTTGCAGAATTAAAGGTAGCATTATGGTCATGCTGTCTTCATGACCAGCCAACTGAACCTTTTTCTCCTTCCCGGAAGTGGATAAATAGTTCCAAATAAAAGATAGAATTTGGTGCCCTCCAGTGGATAGACCTGACATCCTCTCTCTTGACCTTTCAACCTCTCATACTTAGGACAAAAGTAAGTGAGTGTCTCTGGAGGCTCCTTAGTTGCCTGCATAGAGCCTCCCCTCCCCATACAGGTATCCATTATTTTCACAGTCCTGGGTGCACTGCAGAAAGCAGGAACGAAGGCACAAAGAGAGGCCTCTCAGTCCATGCTTTGCACAGAGAGTCAAAAGATGCACAAGCAAATGAATATTTCCATACCAGCACCTTCCCTATTTAACTGGCTGATACTAAACATGTCATTTACAGTCTTTGGGCCCACCTGTATTTTCTACTGAATGACAGTATGGGACTAATAATCTTTAAGGGTTCCTCAAATTTTATCACCTAATGATTCTGAAATCCCCTGCAGGGGGGGTGTTTCTAAAATATTTGTACATTCCAACACTTGGTAGTATTATTTAGAAAGTTTAATTTACTTTAAGAATTTAGGAAAGAAGTTTCAAAAAAGATTCCCAGTTAATTCACTCACGGGTATGTCATATCTAATGATTCTCATTGTCCTGTGCTTGCGGATGATGAGATGGCAGGTTGAGAAATCTTTCTCATTTCACAAGGATGAAAAACTAAAGGTTTGTATTTCAGTACTCAGTTCATATCACAGAGTGATTAATAGATTTATAAGCTAATAAACAAGAGGGAATGGTAGAAGCAGTTATCATTATGGCCTAAGGAAGAATAAAAATTCACCTTACCTAAAATTATCCTCTGGTGTCTTACTCTGAGCCAAACTCAACTGCATCACCATGGTGAATCTTACTCCCACAGGTTGATTAATTCTTTTAGGTAACTCTGTTACCTCCAATGTTCTGCGAGAAAAGAGATGGCTAGGAAGGGTGACACTTTATGGACAGTAGTAGAATCTTAATAAATGACTACTGAATGAATAAAGGAATGTGTTGGAGTATTATTAACCATGAGCTCTGTTGCAAGAATTCAAAGACTAGAAGGTCATCAAAGTCCTAGTAAAACAGTCACAATCCAAACCTAAAGCAAACAGAAAAAGGAAATAATAAAGCTCAGAGTGGAAATTAACAAAATTGGGACTAAAAAGACAATTCAAGAGATAAGTGAATCAAAAGGTTGCTTCTCTGAAAAGATAAAGGAGATTGATTTATCCTTAGCTAAATTTAAGGAAGGAAAGAAAATACCCATATAAATAAAATTAGATGTGCAGAAGGGGAAACTACAACAGATATTACTGAAATTCAGAAAATTATTACAAATTATTTTGAAAGATTATATTCCAATAAATCAGAGAATCTAGAAGAAATGGGTAAATTCCTAAATGTACATGATTTATAAAATTGAAACCAATAAGTTATAAAAAACGAAACAATAGCAAGCAATGAAATCGATACAATCATGAAAATTCTACCAATGAAGAAAAGTCCAGGACCTTATGGATTTACCACTGAATTTTACCAGGTGTGCTATGGATTCTCCTGGAGAAGTTTGTCCTGCTGGCTTTCCTGATAGGAACTCAGCTATTCTCATCATCAGAGGAGCTCAAGTCCTGTCTGTCACTGAGGATGACTGTGGTTCTTTGAGAAGAGCTCTGGTCCTTACCTTGAGTGTTGCTTTCTGGCTCCAGTGCAGATCCCTCAGCTTCCCAGCACAGACCCTTCACCCTGCAGGAGCAATCTTTAGCATCCATCATTGACTTTGGGGCCTCCCCAAGTGCAGATCCTTGATACAGACTTGCATGAGACATTGTCCTGGTCTCTAGGTCTCAAGATGAACTCATGCAGGATATTGCCATGGGCTCTCAGTCTTCAGCTAGCTTTGTGCAGAACATTGCTCTGAGATGCTAGATTCTTTGGGTCTGTAGTGCATGGATGGATCTCCTGTACTCCTCTGCATTTGACTTTTTGGGTGAATATTATAAAATAATTCTATGAGCTACGTGTCCTCTATTAAATCTATTCCCTTGCAAACTCTGACTACAACAAGAAGGAAATCTTTGAAATTCATTATATGAAGCTAGCATTACTCGATACTGAAACTGGATAAGCACTCACTCAAAACAGAAGCCAATATTCTTGATGAGTGTAGATGCAAAAATCCTCAGTAAGATTCTTCCAAATATTAAAAAAATCATTAAAAAGGTGATATGTCATGACCAAATCAGTTTCGTCTGAGGGGTCCATGGATGGTTCAAAATATGTAAATCAACAAATATAACATGACACATAAATAGAAACAAATAAAAAAAATCACCTAATCATCTCAATAGATGAAGAAAAAGCCTTTGACAAGACCCCAAATCACTTCATGATAAAAAAAGAAACCCTGATTAAAATAGGTACAGAACAGTCTTTTCTGAAACTGTGAAAGTTATGTATGGCAAACCCACAGCTAGCATTATACTGATGGTCAAAAAACTGAAGGCATTTTTCTTAAAATCAGGAGTGGGACAGAGGTATCAGCTCTTACCAGTCCCATTTGATATAGTACTCAAAACTTTAGCCCAAGCAATCAGACAAGAGAAAGAAATAACAGGGCTGTGAATAGGAAGACAGAAATCAGGTTGTCCATATTTACGTAGAAGATCCCCCCAAATTTCTACCATAAGATTTTTATGTCTGATAGACAAATTTGGCAAAATGTCAGGATACAAAAATCAACACACAAAAATCAATAGTGTTCTTGTACACCAATTATAAACCCACTGAGAAAGAAATTAGGAAAATAATTCCCTTTATAATAGCTTCAAAAATTTAAGTATCTAGGAATTGACCTAAGCAAGGAGGTGAAAGACAGACTTCTATAATAAAAAATACAGAACTCTGTTTGCTCTTTTACAAAAACCTAATATATAAATAAATTAGTGAATTAAATGTGAGATGGTAGGGAGCTAGAAATTAAACTTGGGGATAAGGAAAGGGATGAGGGGGAGGGGATTAGCAAGGGGAGAAGGAATTAAAAATGATTAAGACATTATACATACATGTACCAATTTCTCTAAATGAACATCCCTATTTTGTATATAAGCATGTGCGTGCACATGCACTCACACACACACACCACACACACACACACACACACACACACACACACACACACACACATAATCCCAAGGAAGGAGATACTGGTAGGATGTGAGAGGAAACTGGCAATGTTTTGGGGCTGTCATTGCTGCTGGTGACTCCCTAGAACATGAAAGCTGTTTGGAATCCTGAAAGGGGACATTTGCTGGGCAGGAGCATACATTTGACGTTAGACTTGTGTTGCACAAAACAGTCCCTTTTAACCACACATGGCTATTGAGCAGTTGGAGTATGGATACTATATTGAGCCATAGTCTTGGTATAGAATATATTAAAAACTTTATGCAAAAAGGCTTGGTACAGAGTTTGGAGGTATAATGCAAAAATGTGTAAAAATCCCATCCATAATCTTTTTCTCTATGCTTTGATATTTCTGGCTGTAAACAATAGTGGCTTTGGCGAGAATGTAACAATGAAAAGAATAACAAACGATTGAATTCTGTGTATGTTTCAAGGCTGGCACCCACAGGATTTGTAGCCAAAATGAATGTGAAGTGTAAGAAGTAGGAGTCAAGGATGATTCCAAAGATGGGTTTGTGCAGCAGGACATCTGAAGAAAGTCAGCCTCAAAGATGTTAAATGACCCGCCCAGTGTCATGCTTGTAAGCCAGGGTAAAACAGTGTAACTTCAATTGATATGAAACTGTCAGATCTGTTGCTCTATTTTTATTTTACAGATACCAAAATGGGGTTCCACAAAGAGAAACTAGTGACTCTCACGATCACATAGCAAATCAAAAGCGGAGCATTTAAGGATTTCCTCATTGGCAGATTCATAGGTTTCCTTTGCCATTGCACTATAGGTGTGAAAATTAAAGTGACATCAGGCTCAAGTACACCTCTATGTGCATTGAGGCAAGAATAAGGATGAGATGCTTCTGGTGAGTGGTTTCAGGATCCTGTACACTTGCATATGAGTACTAGTCAAATGGCTGCTACATTAGAATTTAGAATAAATGAAGTTCTCTTTAAAACTTACTTGAGATAAAGTTGAGCGATGTAACTGTCTCCTAATGGGAAAATCTCTCCATTCAGAGCCACACATTTTATATTTAGCCTTAAGAGATCTCATGATTTTGCTCAGAGCAAGGGAGGCAGAATATTTTTTCTTCTTAAATGTATAAAAGTTATATGACAGAGGACTTCCGGGAAGATGGCTACCAGGTGAGCAGCAGAGGGAATCTCTCCCAGAGACCGATCCTTTGCGCGCGGTTGCCCGGTCCGTGGAGGCAAAATTCCAACTGATCGGGCTGCTCTCCGCGGCCTGAGAATTAAAGGGCCGGCTGACAAGCCGTGCGGCGAGAAGTGGGCGGAACCTGAGACCTCGGCGCCCAGGGGATCGGCGCAGAGTTTGGGCCGCAGCTCGGTTCAAATCGCGTACAGCCTAGAGAGCGAGTGCGGAGGGAAGGACGGCTTCAGCTCCTAAACCTGACCGGCTCAGAGGCGGCTGTAACCAGGATTTGTTGGAGGCAGCGGAGCAGAGGAAACTCAGAGAACGCGCTACTGGGACAGACTGCGCCAATCTGGGCAGCAGTCCAGGATCCCGCTCAGAGCCCCGCCCCCGCAGCCGACGCTGCACGAACCGGAGCAACAGCGATCGGCATTTCTGAATCGGGAAAAACCTTCATCCAGAGAGATACATCTGAACTGCATTCCTGTCTGCACGATCAAAGGGTGAGCTAAGTGGGCACTCTAACCGGTTTTTCCTGAATTCTGGAAGAAGCTCAGCTCAGCGAGTAACATCAAAACAGCTTTAAAAACTGCGGGATCTCCCAGGTGGGAAGAACTAGCAAGGCGCCCCAATGGGATTTGTGAGGGGGGAAGGAGTTCCACCCAGGGAGGAACACCGGAGTGCCCTGTCTGTAAGACTCCTGGGGAGGCAAGCTGTTTATTCGCCCCGGTCAGGTCTTGGGGTAGGGAGTAGAAGCGGAAATCTCAGCAGACAGCTTAAGGGACATTCTCCCAAAGAGAAAGAATCATTGGAGCAGCCTCTGCACCAGACCTTTGCCTGCTGAACTGCCTGTGGAATTTATAGCTCCACATTTTCAATCTGATACCCAAAAATGGGAAAACGGAGGAACAAAGCACAGTCTCAAAACTCAACCCCACCCAGAACAAGTTTTGAATGTGAAGATACAGGGGAACCAGGAAGCCTCATAACTTCAAGTTATGAAACGATTGCATCTGAAATGAAACAACTCCAACAGGCCATGAAAGAGCTTAAAGCTGAAATAACCCACGTACCGCAATGATTTAATAGACAAAAAACGAGCTGAAAACAATGATGGAAGAAATGTTCCATTCACATAGACAAGAAATAGAAAAAAGTCTAGAAGAAAATAGGAAACAAATGGAAACGTTACAAGAGCAATTCACGAATGAATTACCAATAATGAAACAGGTCCAAAGAGAATGCCAGGATTTGAAAACTAACGCTGAAAGCATGAAAACCCGTTTAAATGAAACCGAAGATAGAATTTCAGAACTTGAAGACAGCATGGCAGCTTATGAGCGTGAAAGGAAGAATCTCGTGATATCATCAAAGACACAAGAAAAGTCAATCCAACAGCTGCAAGATGAGGCAAAACGTAACAATATTCGAATTATAGGAGTGTGTGAAACAGCAGGAGATCTCACAAACGATATAAAA